>OMKK01015321.1:2168-15293 GCA_900302305.1 Polymixia japonica | reverse complement strand
GGGGGGGGGGGGGTCAACCCTTCCCTCCGTCTGTTGCAGCCGACACGAGGCTAAGATGGAGGGAGTCGACGACGCTACGTGACTTAAGAGGTTTTGCGGCCTCGGAGCGCTGAAATGTCAGCCGTGGCTTATGATGCACATGGGCCCAGAAGAATTAAGGCTCTGTTTCTGGGATTTAACACAATGTTGTTGTTGTTGTTTTTTTAATTTTATTTTTATTACTGACCGCCTCCAGCGCTGAGCTTTCGCGAACAAGGCTTCTATGTTTCAGAGTCCAAACAATTTTGGCTATCTTGATTTTGTTGATTCCACAATGTTAACAATAAGTGACTTCAATTACTCCTTCAAACATACAGGGGGGTCAAATCAAAGAACAGAAAGCTAATTATTGTCAGAATTGTATTCGCGGTCCAGTGAAGCTCCCTGGTGTGTTTGCGCAGGTTATCATGCCTCTCTGCAGGACCGCTTCCTGGTCATGGCTGCTGAGATGGACAATGCTGGAATACAAGAGCTCACGCAGTTCTGGAAAGAAGTGTCCAAACCCAAGATCATGGAACACAGGTACCAAATTGTGGTCGAGATATACAAGTTATATGTCAGTCAGTGAGTTTGTAAGATGACCAGTCACGCCTCTTGCAAAGCCGTTTTCGGTTTTACAGCCTTGACCTCAAGTCATGGTCCCTTGCCACACAGATTTTCCAACTAGAGTTGTGACACTGAACTTTGAAGCTGCTAATCTGCTTGACGCCCTCTCCTCATGAGATTGTGTCTTTCTCGTAGATTACGCTGTCATGTCCTGGAGAGCGTTAAGCCAATTTTGAGCTCTCTGGGGGACGGCCCTGTGGAGGTGGGAACCAATGGGCATCAGGATCTGAGCACAACGGTGAGCTCTCATTGGAGAGGCTTTCATCTCTTTACATATATTAGCTACTTTAGTTCAGTGAGATTTTTTTTTATGCCATTATATATTTTGTAGAATGACAGCTGTAGTGTTAAAGCCCACTTCCAATATTTTGAGCTTTTTGAGCTGTTTATTATTGTGCTATGCCAACCCCTGTTGCTATAAATAGATTCTATAGTCACCATCATACACTTTTGACAACTATGTCAGTTTTGCGCCAAATGTTCAAAATTATAAGCTCCTCCGAAAAAGGTGCTTGAGAAGTATGTGAAGTGAAGTGTCACTATAAAGTAAAATCGTCTTAAAAAAGGTGAATTTTTACTATAGTTATGGGAATTGCAATTATGTCTTTAAGTCTTTGTCTCACGGCTAATGGACAGGTCTACAAATTGAAAGGCTAAACATTTTTTCATTGACAAGTCTCTTGTGTGTTTTGCATTGTGTATGTCAAATGCATGCCCTGTACAACCCAGACAATGGATGATGACTTAAATTGTACCTCAGTAAGTATAATGCGTAGGTTAAATTTAGGTATGAAAAGTATTTCTATTGTCAACTAGTACAGCACCTAGCGATTTTCGATTCGTTGGTTAATCACAGTCCTAATTTACTGTATAGTTCGATATTTTTCATTTTTCATCTTTCATTACCATCTTGATAGGCCAGGTGCGTTTTCTCAACCAAATCTTCAAATCTCTCCCCACAAGCTCATGCGAGTGATGGCCTGCAACGCCAGGTTGGAGCAGAAGGTGGATGCGTGTCTGTGGGTCCAGAAGGTTCTGGTTGGGCTGGTGTTGGTCTTGATGATGCTCAACTTCCTATGCCTCTACCGATTGGGCAATGCCCTGCTGCCATCTTGACCTGCCGCAGCGCCCTCCTGCATCTGTCTACCAAAGACAAACAGACATCTAGAGGGTCCACGCTAAATCACCCAAGGGACGGTCCCGAGTTCACCGATAAACCAGAGCGAACTTTCCCGCCTCTTCTCCCCCTCTCCTCCCCAAAGGCTGTTGTCATGGAGAGGAGGAGTGTCTCTGGCAGCAGTGAAGAAGGGACGTGTAAAATCTGAGGCGTTGTCAAACTGCCCTGGAGACATTTGTACTCTTTAACCCAGTGAGATGAAATCAGTGGCTGATCACAGAATTATAGAGTCTATTTATTGCAAAAAGTCACAAAATGTAGTAAAATGTTATTTTTTTTCTGATCATAATGTACAATATTTCTTTTCAATATTAATACATATCTATATACGAATAAACAGGCACTTTTTTGTTTATCGCTGTGCTTCATATTCTTAAACATCCGCATTACAGTACCTTTATGATACATTTTTTTCATCTGGTCAGGCAGAGATAAGGAAAACAGGAAGAACAGAGTAAATAGAGCACGCTCCACCCAACTATATCCGGAGAGATAGCAGTCTTAGTCATTTGGCAGTTACAGCACCGCAACTGTGTTCTGCATTAATTCTCGCACTGTAGTCATGCGCCTCTTTAATAAAAGCTCATCAGTGCAGAGGTGTCTAATTGAAAACATTGCAGAGTGTATGACCTCACTAAACCTCTCCCCGCTTATCCCTGGGAGCCGGGGAAGATCTCGGCCTCTGCTATCTCCTCTTATTTGTTTTAATTACCCCGGCACTGGCAAACTAAAAATACCAAAGCAATTACTGGTGAGTACGAGGATGTGGCAGAACCCTCTCTCGCAGCTCGGTGGGAAGGCTGGATATCTATAACAAGATCCAGCTCCGAGCAATCAGACTACGAGCCCCTGCGCAGGGGGAGATCACACTTTGGTTATTAGATACATGTACTTGCAGTCGTCTGGCGTCGACACTTGCAGCTGGTGTACAGTAGGTGGTTGCTGCTGACATCTTAACGATGGTTGGAATGGTTTAAGCGGTGGGGAATACACAGACCTTAAAAAAAATCACGAGGGTTTCATCACGCGCACCGGCCTTTGTGTCACCTGCACCAAAGCTTTATTACCCAACGATTGTGTTCCGCTGTTTGTTTCGTAACGTCTTCTTTTTCATGGTCACTATTCACGTTTATTTGTTCCTCTATTTTTGACACGTGATGGCGAAACCTCTCTCTGCTTTAAAGGTTGCATTTAAAAGGCCACCCGGATCGTTTTAGCAGAACGCCTGCACCGGATGTAAAACCTGCACGATGTGTTGCACTTTAACCCTCTGTAGGAAATGCATTTGGCGCTATTTGGGTAGTAAGTGCATGTGCATTAAGAAGTGGATGAGGGCAAATGGAGTGCCTGCCTCTCTGGGGAATTAATATAAAAGCATTGGCATCAGACACACAGGTGGGTTTACTCCTAAGTGCATCTGCGTACCTCACAGTACCTTACCGTACCCAGGATGTCGCTGCTGAGCGTTATGTAACGATCACAGATACACGTTTATAAAAGTCTTTACATCTGTTCTAAGACTTAACAGATATCATGGGTAAAGATTAGGATCAGATTTTTACATTATAACCACTGGTGCATCACTACGGTCGGAAGTGTCTGAAAGTGATCACGTGATGGTCATTCCCTCGGACCGACTCCTTCCTCCTGATTCTCCAGATGTCACTAATTACAGGATCCTGATAGATGTTTCCAGGGAGTCTCAGAAGTCAGGAACTCCTCCACTGCATTGATTTAACATTAAACACCAGTAAATCGAAACCAGACTCAATGTGTGGCCGGCCCCAGGTACTCATGCTGCATTTGAGGGGACAGTGATTTACTTCAAGTGGCAAATTGGGACAGGGGATCAATATAAAGTTAATGAGTATTGCAAGAATCTCTGGATGAGTTGAGCAACTGTTGCTTTTACCACAGTGGAGAGAATCTTGGATGTTCATGGCCAACTACCTCCTACTTACTTTTTCAACATCACCCCAAATTGGCTATTGAAAGTAAGGATTATAACATGATGGTGATCAACACTCAGTCCCCATGACAATAGTTGTATAACCATGGCGATGAGAGATGATATTTATGTGTTTGTTCACGACAGCTAGATGCGGAGGGCTGGGCTACTGTCACTGACATTTAATTGGTGGGGGTCAATTTCTTCATAGACCAAATCCTCTTTCATTGCTGAATATTACAATATAATCCAGTGTTGCAATAAAGCAAAAGTGCAGCAGGCTGATACCCAGTGGGCAGTTTTGAAAAGACTTTATTCTCCATCCATTTGCCCCCGTCACTCTTGTCTTCCTTGCCTGTCCGTCTGTCCTAAACATATTTTCTTGCTTTCCTTCCCCTGGTGACATGTTAGCATTCTGAGGGGCCGTATGCAGACAGGTCAGAGGACGGTGAACCCTACTGGAAGGGCTTCTATAGACATGGAGAGAGGGTATGCTGACAGGCGGCTAGGAGCCATGAAAGCGTTCAGAATGATACCTCGCTTGCGCTGAACACTGTTTCCTGATGAGACTTGTGTGGACATAACTATTCAGCACATCAAAAGGAAGATAAACTATAGCATGGATACCGTTAGATGTTGCTGCTCCAGTCTGTGAAAGAACAAATGATTATCATAAAAGACCCCGCCGCGTTGTAAACACTATATTTGCAACAAGGAAATAGAGAGAAGAGGTTACCCACCCTAGAAATCATTCCTTGGCTTGACTCATAAATTCCTCCCATCACAAGAAATGGGAACCAGAGATGGTTATTTCACTACATCACATTGATGGGAAATCCATCTGAATTCTCTATTGGGTTATTA
Source organism: Polymixia japonica (assembly GCA_900302305.1). NCBI lineage: Eukaryota > Metazoa > Chordata > Actinopteri > Polymixiiformes > Polymixiidae > Polymixia > Polymixia japonica. The sequence goes on along the minus strand of OMKK01015321.1, from coordinate 10,659 downwards.
AAATAAGGAATAGGACTCCACACAAAAGGAAGAGAAGGCAGTCAATAGATCAGTCTTCATTGAGGACAAAGTTATACATCTTCAACATTATTATTATTATTACTTAGAGTGGCAGAGTGATAATCTTGATGTATGTAAGACCCCATGGCAGGATCTTCGTGACTTATCTTAATTGAACTATGGTTTAATGGAGAGTTAAACAACCAGAGTGTAATTGTACTATAATGTATTCATTCAGATGATGGGATACGCTAGTGGTATTGTTCTATAATGATGTATATTGTTTTTATCCAGTTCTGGATGTTCTACAGTATATGTGCATAATCTAGTCTATGTGTGTTGCCTAAACCCTGTGCTGTATTTATTTTACATATATTTAGATTACATACTGTATTCTTGTGTGTGCCTGGATAAGAATAACTTAACAGTTTTTATTCAAATTCAGCCAAAAAATAAACAAAGGTTTATATAAGTATATATACAACATCAAATCTTAAAACAGAACCAAAAATCATAAAAGAAGTCAAGGACAGAGTTAAGTAAAAGAAGGAAAATGGCTCTACTAGGACTATCCACTACTAACAAGAACATTTTTAGAGAGACAGTCTCTGTGGTATGAAATGGTGGAAAAAATATGATTTGACCAATAAAAGAAGTCAAAGTTGAAACTACTTTCTCAAAAACTATTTGTAGAAAGGGTAATCTGGCTGTTGGCCCATTGTTACTGGGTATCTAGGCTAGCTTTTGTCAAGAGTTGGAACCATTGGCTGTTTGCAACTAGTGGGGGAAAAGAATAATTGGCCCACCAGCTATGAGGACCCACTGGCGTCATGCCTGTTCAAACTGTGGGAGGCCCATAACCCCTGACATATTTGATATCTAACATCTCCCAGATACAAAATAAACAGGGATTTGTTGTTGGTTTTTCATTTGTAATATTTAGTCACGATAATTCTAATTATGCAACAGATCGCACCACGGTAACCCCCCTACCCCACGCCATTGCATCATTCCTCTAGCTCCTTCCACAGATATGTTCGCGCCATCAGGGATAGATGGATTTGCAAATGCAGCTATTATCAAGCTGGCAATAATCTTGTTGCTGCATGTGTTCTCTATTGATTTGCCTCGTGGACACGTTTGAGTGAATTTGGGTGCAAAGACCAACTATACCTTTGCCAATTAATAGGGGACATGTGGAGGATTTAATATGAAATACAGTCTCTTCTACAAGGTCAAAGAGTTCAACAGAAAAGTTCCTCTATGTGGTAGAGATCTGGAACATAATCATGTTTGTTTGATCTTCACGCTTCTCTGGATGTTGTACTGTATATATATATATATATATATACTATTATGATGTACGCACCATTGTTTCAATACTTCCTGATGTTGTAAATATCCAAATTTATTTACTACTTATTTGGTGACGTTGAGTATCATTTATATTCTTCTTAAAATAATCTCTTGGATGAAGATCACCTCTTAAAGTTCATTGCTAAAGTCTTACCGTTCTTTTGATTCTTGTCCCAAATCTGAAATATATAAAGTCAGTTCTTAATGCTCTAATTTCATATCAATTTGTTTGCAAAAGTCTATCAGAAATCAGAAATAGAGCAATAGAGAAACCACCATAGAGCACATGAACTGATGGTTTTCTCCCTTTAAAATGATGCAAGTACACCCCCTATTGGCCAAGAGTTAAAATGCATCAACTCAGAAGTAGCTCCTGTAGCTTTGCAAGTGAGACAGTTCAATGCATCAGATCACCCTGCGAATCAGATTGGTAGAGAAGATAGTCTTTCAGCATCGTGGGTATGGGAAAGCCACGAATACCACCAAGCCTCTCCTTGCCCACAATTTTCCTGATGTATAGCCGGCACAATTGCATTAGACGGGACACTCCTGGGCACGCATCAGGGAGGAAGTGGGAGCCATGACAGAGAGATGTTTTCATTATTAACTACTGTTTATGACACCAGCCCAATATAAAAATGACATGGAGAGCTCCAGGAGTCAATTGGTTGGTTTGTAAGTAATACCTCCTGCTTGTTGCAGTAGTCTCTCCGCCAGGCTGTTCGGGGACGCGAGGTCCAGTGGCTGTTTCCCTTCTGAGTTCCTGAGGGAGTGATCTGCTCCATGCTCCATCAGGACAGACACCAACTCAGGGCTAGACAGATGGGCTGCAACGTGCAGAGGGGAGTTGCCAGCCACACCGCTATTCACATTGGCGCCTAAGGGACAGCAGGACCCCACAAATGACACTTTAATTCCATGCTACATACTGACTTGATGACATATGATGTCTTTGTACTATATGAGAAGGAAAATGAATTTGGCTAAGTGTATGTCTGAGAGTTCTTGTGTTCTTTTAAAGCAGTACTGAAATTACATTTTCTTTTGATTGTTATTCATTAGGCGTGTCCTTGTTTTAACATATTTTACATATGTGCATAAAAGTATTTTTGGCTAGGATAGAACATTTACTTGAGTCATGAATGTTCATATAAAGCAAGTGACAAAAGCAAATGACTGAACTTGCATTGACTTCTTCTTTAGCTACTGTATGTACACAGCAGACATTTTTACACCAGAAGTATTGCATGAGAAACAGGGTGCAGTTTGCTCTCTTTTCGGCTGGACTGCAACAGCAGGGCCAGACCTATAAAAGCGAATGTCTGTCACTGACTGACTGACTGACTGAGTGACTGACTGATGAGTGAGTGAGTGATGAAGTTACACCATAGGTTGTTTGCAGTCATGTGATTTCGATGACGCGCGAAATTCAGATGTAGGGCAGGAAGTTGAGGAAGATGAAGAGCAGAATGGACAGATGGAGGAAACCCTGTACTGCGCTAGTTTAGAGGATATTACGAGAGGAATATATAAACAGAAAATCGAAAATTGGACGTGAACACCCTACAAAGTCCGATAATCAAGTCTGGTAAATTGGAATTCTAAATGCAACGGCCCAGTTCTGACGTCATTGTCTTTTTCAACATAGCGGAACACAGCAATGAACGTTTGGAGCATTTTGTTAAGGGTAAGACATTTTATTTGATAATACCTCAGGAGAGCTACAACAACATTAAAATGTAGAGTTATTATTTGAGTTCTAGTACTGTGATGTTCTGCTTTGTGCTACTGCCTGCTTGTAAACCAGTGAAATAGCCCAAACGTGTTAGCTAAAGCTAACAAGCTAATGACAACAACGTTGGGCTTCTTTCCGAACTACGAACACTTTCCGAACAAACTACGTGAATACACGCAAACGTGATCAACTTCCACTGGAGAAAACTATCATGTGATCAATCCGACATGCACTTGAAAGCGGCATCGGTCGGCCGTGTTGGAGTTTCCCCATTGGCCAATGTACCCGTTTCAAATGAAAAGCCCTCTAGCGACAAGGCTTTTGGCCACGGTCCAGCCATATATACTAGGCTTTGACCTAGTCTTGTTTGAGTAGCAATATCACTTTGATGACTAGAGTATGAAAATTGAACATCCATTTTAAAAAACTGTAAAATGTCTCTGGAACAATTGCTTTCTCCTGCTTTGATTTGTCTGAAATCTGACAGGCAGATCTGTTGTAAATCACTTACGAGCCTTACAATCCTAGCCCATTCTTTGACCTGAAAGAACAGTATATCTCTTTGAAATAAAGGAATACTGAGAAGAATTCATACCAAGCTGAAGCAATTTCCTCACAGTGCTTAGATGCTGATTGGAGCAGGCAGTGTAGAGAGGGGAACCTGATTGTTCAATATGCTGATCTACATCCGCACCATGCTGAACGAGAGCCTCAATGCACTCTGGATGACCTGAACAGAGATGCCAGAATCATCACAATGAGAGGTGGTGCACCTTGTCGGATATGCTATGAAAACTGCATGAATATAGGGTCCTGGGGTAGAATATGCTATTCTTTTACTTTATAGTCTACAAAAATGCACAACATTAACGCATTTCAGATAGCTTGTCTGCTGTTTTGGCATTCTCTGCCCATATTGTAGTTACTGACTAGGCCAGTGCATCATAGAGTATCTGAGTATGTGCTGAGAAATGTGACCTCTGACCTTTGGCAGCAGCTCTGTGGATGGGAGAGCTGGTCCGACCGGTCCCTTGGGGAGTAGCTCCGTGTTGAAGAAGCAGGGAAACGCAGGTCAAATGGCCCTGGGCACAAGCCTCTGACAGGGGAGTCTTTCCATCTACTGTTGACAAGTTTACCTAGCGTGGGTCAGCAGACAGACAATTCACCACATATCCTCTGTACAGACAATCAAAATGATTGTTGGTGTAATAACCAATCTATGCAAAAGTACAACTATAGGGAAAATGTTATACTATCACATGCAGTCTGTGGCATGTTATTACTGTGGTTGACAGCATTCTGGATGATGGATGGTTGCATAATGTAATAATAATATAAATACAAAAAATTATTATCAAATGTAATGCTGAAATAAAGCGCTTAGATTTTTTTTGTTTGTCTTTCTTAGGCTGTTTGGATTTTTTGCTCTGTAGTGGTTAAACAGTAACAGCACTGCTGTCTGTAGATCTATGCCTGTTAATATGTTATGTGTTTGTACATGCCTGTGTGTGTATGCATGCATGGAGGCTTGTACGTCTGTTTGCCTGTCTGTGCCTGTGTATGTGCTTCCATGCATGCATGTTTGGTTAATCTCCAACTAATATGCCCCTACACACAGTTAAATCCAGCAATAATTGATACGGTTGCTCAGTAACTATGCACTTTTGATATGTCTCTTTTCAGAAAGTACAGCAAAGATGAAAGACTGTGGAGGGAAGTGCTATTGCCTTTAAATCAGTTGCATTTGCCAGGAGTGTAACCACGCTAAGTTGTCTTACTGACATTTCCCCCATGTTCCATCAGGAGCCTGGCGCAGGCCACATGGCCTTGTACACAAGCACCATGGAGGGGGGAGACCTGGTCCAGTGTGGCCAGGTTTACACAGGCTCCCTGTGAACATTACAAAGTACACCTTGAATCAATTAAGTAATTATATACTGTGTGCTCTGCCTTAACGTGAACTTAAAGGCCCCGCAATGCTTTACCTGAGCGACGAGGTTCTGAAGAGCAAGGACCCGTCCATTAAAGGCTGCATCGTGAATTGGAGACCAATCTGATTCAGTGTCTTAGTTTAGAGAAAAGAGAGATAACTTTAAAGATATCATACACTACAATGGCATGTTAAAAATGTCACTGTACATCAGTATACTATATCAATAATACTCTGCAGCCAATATGAGATCCTGCTGCCAGCTACTACTCACCACTCATCAAAGGACTAGAGAAAAAAACAACAGATCCGGATTGACATGCATTGTCTTGTGGATTTTTTTCGTGCCCGGCAGACATAGTAACCAATAGAGTTAAAAAAAACTGCTCCGCCTCATAGATTTTGTAATAACTGAAGCTAAACACATGTGCCTAGTCCTTAGGTCACAGCTCAGTGATGTCATTTCCCTTCAGACATAACGTCTGCAAAACAGGAAGCATATTGTTTGAATATACTGGTTGGTTCTGAACCAATGCAAGTAGAGAGATATAGAGAGAGGGCCAGCTGAACAGGTCTGTAATTTGACACTGTTTTTACAGACCATCCACACCCATCCCCTCCAGCTGCAGTGGTTGGGGGTTGGGTGGGGTCGGGGGTTTGTTCATAAGGGGAATGAAGTGAAAAGAGAAGTCAAGCGTACGTTGTGCAACTGGTACATCCGCATTTGCATAACCTGCATATGTGAGCTGCGTGTCCACTGTGAAAGGCATAATGCATTATGGATTTAGAAACTAGGTTGCTTATTGTGCTGCAAAATGAGTTTTTACAAATCATGATATTTTTGCTTTTTCATTTTTTTCCATTTGATCTAAAGTAGGTGCATGCAGAGCACAATAGCAGTGGCCTTAATTAGGCCTGCAATTCTAGATTTTCATTTTTATAGGCTGCGAATGTGATGGACATTAAATCCAGAATCCCAAATATGGGGCATTATATGCATTTGATTATAGGATAAATCAAGTTTGTGCAGGTGCTAACATAATTACTTTATAGTAATGCCATAGTTGATTATTTAATAGGTTAACGTGACCATGCTGTTGCGTGGGCAGGAGATATAAATTGTTCCCTTGTTTTTCTTCATTCGTGCACAGGAGATACATTTCGTTCTCTCGTTTTGAGAGAGAGAGAGAGAGGCACTATGCAACTTCTTTTACCTACTCACCTTGGCCTTAGTTACATCATATTATATGTTTATTCTGTATTATTTTGTGTTGTTTATTTTTTATTTTCTTATCTACTATTACTTTTGTTATTTTTATCCATATTTGACCAGTCAAGCTAAGGCCACATAGTCTACAGTAATAACCTGGAGAGTAGTTACAGGGGGAGGTAGGCATATACTTTAACATTACAGAGGTACTGTACACTTAAACATGTTTCTTGAGCTGTAAACTAAATTATATGACTGTACTGTGATGAAACACATCAATGCTGTTGTTAATATTGACATTGACACCAAATGTATAAAAATCGGCATTTCATGGGTTGAAAATAGCTCAATACGCCATCTGCTGTTTTAAATCAGCCTGAACCTTGCAAGGCCAATGCTGACATAGAGTTGACCGTTTGGGACTAATCTATGTCATGAAATTTATATTAAAAAAGCACTCCTGCCTCACACATCCATGACCCCACCCTCTCTCTCTGGTTGGAATTGCTGCTAATGCTCTATCTCTCAGAAATCGCACACACAAAATAGTCAAAACGAGAGAATGAAATGTATCTTGTGAGTAAGAATGAACAAAAATGAGGGAGCGATTCATATCTCGTGCCCACGCAGTAGCATTTCATGAGATCAATGTGGTATATCGTATTGTTTTCATTTGGAGAGGAAAACGGGGACATTTCCAGGGACTGGTCGAGCTGGGGACAAGACACCGAAAATGGAGACTGGAAAACGGGAACGTCTGGTCACCCTATAATAGGTGCATGGCAGTGCAAAAAAATGAGGCAGCTCTCTCCTACCACACTCTCCTTGCCCATCAGGCCCAGACTGGCCACTGGGAGATTGGGTTTTTACATTTTCCTCGAGGGTGTGCTGGCCTGTCTGGTTCAAACTCTCAGGACAGTTTTTAATCCCAGTCTGCCCCTGCTGCGTGTCCTGCTTCATGGAACCTTGTCCTGTGTGATGCAAAGGAAAATATTTTGATGACTAACACCAACCAGCAGATGGCAGCAACAGAGAACATTCGTGCAGCTACGGGGGAAGAACAGCAGGTCAATATTCTAATTCTATTCCTTATAGGGTTGATAATCCCCGTCAGAAGGCTATACATTTACCATACATTGAGTGTGTGCCGTCAGAGTAGGTGCATATGGATTAGAATGCCATTGTACAAGCCCAGTGAATAACCTCTCTGTACTGAATAATGAAAGCCCTTGATGCTTTGTTTCTTAAATAAATCTGCTTCTAATGTTCACCCGTTTTCTCAGATCTCGGGCCAACTATATCCGGCAGCTGCTGAGACCTTCTCCTGTTGGATATCTAGAGGCAGAACACGTCTGCTTGGCTGCATATTAGAGGAGAATTCAAGCTTAATCATAAATTCAACTATAGGCCTCCGCCTAAAGGTGCAAGCCACTGTACAACACTCATACATATAGAAAGCAATGTCCCAAACAAGATTAAACTAATAATGACATGACTTTCAACGTTAACTTACTTTCACCAACCTAAGGAGAAGGGCGTGTCCTAACTAATTAAGATAGGCCAATTAACCAATTAATGAATAACAAATACAAAAGCTTACAATAGCTTATTTACCCGAATTGCCCTAACTAAATAAAAATAATTGACCTACTGCCCACACAACAGGCTTTTGTCTGTTCCTTCTAGTGTTTGACATAGTTAAGCCATGACTTGAGGGATTAAATGGAAGCACATGATGATTCAACCCGTGATTTCTCTGAGTTAGGCCGTGGACTCAAATGATTTTTTCTTTTTTCTTTTCTTTTCTTTTCTTTTCTTCTGACACCGTAGCCTACTTCTCAGTCCGTGATGGCATCTCCGCGGCTGGAGACCTTTTGCTGCCCGAACCGAGACGCAGCAACAGAATTCGTCGTTACTTTCCAACCCGTCTTGTTTAGCGCGTTAAGTATCGGTAGCGCAAGTTTGAGTTTAATCTTCTCTATACTACAGATTTTGCCTAAACGCAAGGGTTACAGAAGACTCGGACAGTATCCTCTCCCAAAGCCTGCGTCCTCGTCACGAATATTATTCATCATCAGTATATGTGACATACTGGGATGCACAGGTAAAAACCAAACTTTTGCTGGTATGCTTTGTCGAGCCCTTAGTGGGAGGAATGGGCGTGTGTTTGTATGAGCTGTCTGTCGTTCCTGCGGACATTTGATGTCTAACCCTTTGTGGTGCATAGCCGACCTTTTCATGTTTGTTGAAAAACGTGGCA
>OMKK01015315.1:13135-25988 GCA_900302305.1 Polymixia japonica | reverse complement strand
CACTGGAGGAAACTGTAAACTGATTTGTCAGATGCGATGTGTTGACAACTCCAACTGGAAATGAATTGAAGCATTCATGAATACTTGCCTAAGCTCTAGTCTGGGTTTTGTATAAAGAAGCTGAGGTCTTCTGTTCATAGAGAAAGCAGGAACTCATTGTATGAACGGAAGTCTTCTGTTCATAGAGAAAGCATGAACTCGTATGAGCTGAAGTCTTCTGTTCATAGAGAAAGCAGGAACTCATTGTATGAGTATGACAGCATGGATTATATTTAATGCCTCATCTCAAAGCTCATGTTCTATATCAAAACGACATTTTGTACAACAAGCTTCCTTATATGGTCAAAGGAAATGGCATCAAACAGTGCGACTACATGTTTGGTAGAAGGTGCTTTGACCATAAGCTGGATAAAGCCTTGCTGTGTAGGTTATGTGTCAAACTGAGGCAAGGGGTGCTTGAAAAAGTGTCTAACCTGTAGTTAGCAGGAAAACGCTAAAATCTGTAACCTCGCTGCTCTACAGAGGTGCTTGAATCAACCAAAGATCAAGAAATGAAGGAGCACTGTAAGAACAAACAATGAACAAAAACAAAATACAACCAACACATAAAATCAACACCATTTCAGCAGTAACGGCCTGCAAGTTGTCCTGTCAGCACGATAGGGGTTTTTGTTAGTTTTTTCATGACATATGAATAAACACCGACTATTCCCTCAGGCAACCATTTGATTGTACAGTATATTACAAAATAAAAGTTTTTCTGTTAAGATGGCTGTCTAGATGTCAGTTTGGAAATGCAATAGGATTCTATGATTCTATCAGCAATACAGCAGCTAGCATTTTTCATCTTTCTCTGTCTTCTTCTTCTCTTTCGGAGGTTTCAGGTGATAGACCACGCAGTCCCGTAGCACCATCCATCCTTACATTTCTTAATTATTGTCTCTCTCGTGCAGTTTCTCTTCAGGGGGAACACCAGCGCAGGCTGTACAGAGACCTGATGGCTAGCTACAACCCGCTGGAGAGACCCGTCTTTAACGACTCCCACACCCTCACCGTCCACTTCAGCTTCAGCCTCATGCAGATCATGGACGTGGTGGGTAAAGCATGACGGGGAACACGCAGCGCGCGTGTGTACAGACCACATGACAGCGTTGCCGTGACGCCCTCCTGGTTACTTACTAGTCTGATGTGATTATTTCACATACATTGGCTGCTCATTGTTCAGCACCACTTGGCTTGTGTGTTGGACCTTTGTTATTAAATTTTAAAACAAACTTAATGTTGAGGTCAGAGGCTGCTTTCATAAACTCAGTTTAGATTACGACGGGAGTAGACTCTAGTATGAATTAACTGGAATATTTGAGCAGCTTAAAAATGGGGGAGTCTTAAAAATGGATGAGATACTTCTGGACTACAGTGTCCAGTAAGATAATCAAGAACTAATGGGTGTGGGAAACTGACTCATAATCTTTAAATGGACTCTACATACCAGCATACAGTTGCATACGTAAACGTTGGTGTTTGTGGAACTGCACTGAGCTTTCAAAACAAATCACTCCAACAAAATATTAGAAATCATTTGGAAAAAAAAAATGTCTAAAAGCAATAAATTAATAGTTAATCTGAATTTACACCATTTGGCTTCTCATGGTGCTTAATGGTCACCATTGCTACAAAGTCCAGTCTTCTTCCAGTCCCTCTGACTAGCTAAACTACCTGAAGAAATTAGTTTTAAAACCCCAATTAGTCTCGGAGTCTCTAGCTTGATTTTTACATCATGAAACTAAATTAATCAAAACGTGCCTTAATGTTGCACCTGCTTCAAGCCCTCCTACAATTTTACTTCCTGCTTTCCTCCTTCATTTTTCTCCAATGGTCATTTTTTTAAAAAGCGAATAAAAAGCTAAATTGTCGTCAGGTGATAGCTGATGGGTTGCGAGATTGCATTTCGGCCAATTGGTGCAAAAATCAGTTGAGGTTGGCATAGGACAATAATAAACAGCTAAAAAAAACGTACAAAATACTGGAGGTGAGCTTTAAACTCCATGTCTGAAATACACCCAAGTCAAAGTATACTGTAAATGTATATATTATATACAAATACACCTGAAGATGATTTTATTTTTCAGTTGGTTTGCGTCCCTTGTGTGATTTGTCTTTCTTTCAGCACGGTGTTGAATTAACGTAACACGTTTCTCCATAACAGGATGAAAAGAACCAGGTTTTGACAACCAACATATGGCTACAGCTGGTAAGACATTCCCTGTTATATACTCTTCTTGAAGAACTTCTACTGAGCCTCTCAACAACTCATAGCCAGAAAAGGAGAGCTAATGATGTGGCAGCTGATGATTTTGACTCTCACACTCATGTGTGGTGAGTATAAACATGAACATCTGTGTGGCGGCTCTGTGAATGCTGCACATTAGTTGAGGTCAATTTGAGATGCATCCAAGTCTGTTAGCCAACTGTCAACCTGTGTCCAGTGGAGCTACACAGACTGACATTGCTGTACATGCAGATATTATACTGTATATATCCATTACTTGGAACATCTTAGATGGTGTTGCCACAGCGTGAGTCTGTTGTATGCAGAGCTTTGAGATTTTTATATAAAAAACGTAAGGTCCTTTTAGAAGTAAAATTGTTTATTATGATCTATATGTATATGTAAGGGATAATCCACGACGAGGTGTGCGGTTATCCAAAAATAATGCATGACGTGGGGGCGACGTGCCTCCGTGAAGCGCATTATTTTTAGATAACCGCACACCTCGGAGTGGATTATCCCGCCTATACCATGGCCACTTACCAAAGATTAAAAACAAGGTTTGTTGATTTGTATTTTGGGGCAATTCGCTCTAAACTTTTTGGCGGTGTTATATCTGTTTCCCTGGAAACAGCTGATACCTGGAACACAATTAGTCACACCCATAGATTCCTACGCAATGCAAACAGCTTGCTCTGATATTTGATATTTAACTAAGATATATGCTGGAGAAACTAATTTTTCCCTGTACAGTTTTAGCAACTACGTCTGCGAATTTCACATGATTTTTAAGATAGTAGCGTGATGTCACTAATAAAGATAACAGTTATTCATTTTTTCGCGTTGCGCGTTAATTTAGAACGACAATACAACTGCTTCAACATCATAGCTGTACAGTTAAATATCTAATGTTAAAAATCTACCTAACCATAAGACTAAAATGTGTGTGTTTAACTCTAGCCCTTAATTTGTCAATGTAAGCACAACATCTTCAGATAGTACAATATGATTGGATTATAATGTGGAATCTTCCATTTACCAGCTCCATTTTCATGTCATATCTACCAGTACACACTATGTCCCTTTCCTGGTCCATGGATTCAGAATGCTTTGCCGAAGATACTGGAGTCAGGCAACGTATATGAACACTGATGTTTATTGCAGCCTATCCGGTCTGTGACACCTTGCTTCTGCATCGTCAGCAAGCTGTTTTAAATCACCCTCTGAAATCACAGCAGCTTCGTTCAATCTTTCAGGGTGCTACTCCCCATCCTGCAAAATTGACTTCAGTCCACAAACACAAGATGACACAGGCAGCATCTATCCATCTTCTGATAACATCTATCAACTGTCTTTGGCCCAGAGACCTTTTGTCAACTCCAGGAAAAGAATTTTAAGAATTATAAGATGTATTAATTTCCAGGGGAATTAATTCTGAGTGTTATTTTGAGACATTGTTGAAGGCTCTATAAGATTGCAGACTCTTCTCTGACTCCTCATTGTTGCCAGAGAATAGCAATTATAATACTTCTAAGTTGCTTCGGGATGTAGTTGGACTGAGCAGAATGTAAATGCACTGGAAATACAGCAGTGTTAAAAAACAGCAACACAGTAAATTGGATGTGAGAGTGGCTGTAGTATTTTATTTATATAAATCATTTGAGCGCTTCGTTAAGCACAGCTGTGTCCGTCTTGCAAACGGAATGTTCCAATGTTGTCATTCTGTGGTTGACTTCAGTGGTTAGTTATTGTGTATGTTTATTTTTTTCACACACGTTGCACTTGAGAAAGCAGGGTGATGTAAACATCACGTTCAAGCAGAAATTGTTCATATATTCTATAATATTACTACTCTGTAATTGGTTTTGTGCAAAACCGTGAATATGTCACACTTATTAACCTAGGCGTTGCCCAGGTTAAATAGGCACAAAGCAATATTTTTGTGCGCATGTAAAATGAGTTAATGTAAAAGGATGGCAATCCTGTATGGATGATAACTTTCGCGTCCTTAAGAAAACGAAAGTGATAATGGCGGCAATATTTATTATGGGGGCGTGGCCTGGGTTTTGACCTGTCCATGACCTTCCCCCGGATCATAACACACCACCATTTTCAGCAAAATCCAACCTGGGGTGTGGGCGTGCATTAAAGACACACACACACAGACACGCACTTTATTATATAGATACTAGACAAAAAAAAGCATAAGTGAATCACAATTTAGACATCCTCACTGTGTGGCTTGATTTCACCTTGCTAATATTATTTCTTTAATCGTTTAAAATGATAGCTCTTTCAAATTGGTGGTATGATGGCATTTTCCACCCCATCCTATACAACAAACAATTCACAGGTCTGCTGAGACATATCCAACATTAAAACTTTACTCTAATCGTTTTACCGAGAAAGTGTTTTCTGCCAATGTGTTCTTTGAGACATTTTCATGTTTTTCTTCGATACTGGATTATCTTATAACAGGTTTTTCTCTTGCCAACTTGTTTTGTCAGCACTACCATCATGCTAGACACTATAACCCTGAAATAAACCAATAGATGTGGTAATTTTTGGCTTTTGACAAAAATCCCACATCGACAACGTGACCTTTTCATTTAGAATCCATGTGCCGTAAACGTCTTCCCACTGAACTCACATCTACCACAGGTCGTTTTATGCTTCCATCTTGGAGCAACAGCCTGTTTCAACGCCAGCGGATCTGAGCAGCTGTTGAAATGTACAGCGTCGGTTGGGTTTTTTTTCACCTCGGAGTTATTTAATGATACGTGTTGGTAAACTAAAAATCGAATTGCCCTGCTGATTCTGTCAAAAACGTTTGCAAAAATCGAATCATTGCGATATTGCCACACTGTTGCGCAATTTTATCCATACGGCTCAAACAAAATTCCCTTCAGCTATTTGTGTCGAATCTGAGCTCTAACTTTCAAACAAGGCTCGTGTGAGTAAACTGTGGTAGAAATCTCACAAATTGATTCCACAAGTGTGATGATATAAAGGTTCTTTTCTTGGGATCCCAAGAGAAGTCCTCTAACCGCCGGGAGCAACGGCCAGAGACGTTCTAACTTCTTCTGTATCATAATTCATTTTTACACACACACACTCTCACACACACACACACACACACACACAGCATTCTGGCATTGCTATGTCTGCCTAATATGGTTTGTCCTTGAGCGCATCCCGTTACTAGCAGAAAATGCTCTTTGTAAATCGTGTTGTTTTTTTTTGTAAGAATTATATTTTATCTCACATTTCTCTCACATATGTAAGACAGATGGGGGCAGAGAGGGATGGTAACACGGTGGGTAAAATACAGCGTTTTCTGTCACAAAACATTCAGCCTCGTGTCTGCTTTGTTAATCAAAGCTTGATGTGATTCACCGTGAAGCAGAGGACATCATGTGTCCCCGATCATTTTAGCCTGGTTTTGAGAATATGCGTGTGTGTGTGAAATATGATAAATGCATTATGTCTCCATACCACACAGTACTGGGACGACTATTACCTCCAGTGGAACACATCAGACTATCCAGGTGTGACTAATGTGAGATTTCCTGACAATCTCATCTGGAAGCCAGACATTTTACTGTACAACAGGTAGGCACCGTTAGACGTTTTAATCAGACCTGAACTGCTGATGTTGTAGGAGTATCGACGGTATCGATCTCAAAATGCTCGGTCTTAAACATGTTTCCAAGCAGTGGAAAAGTGTGCATAACCTGGCACAATAATGACTTGGAGCATTGCTTATTTTATTTTATTTTTATTGATTGATTGATTGATTGATTGATTGATTGATTGATTGATTGACTGATTTTCGATACTACAGCCAGTCTGTTACCCTTGCCATTTTGTGGCTAGTTAAAACCTATGTTGGATTATAATAATTGATGATGTTCGTTGCAAAGAATTATATGGACGTATTAATCCATTATGGTGCGTTTCACTCAAGATGTCGTCACAGATGAACCCGGCGGTAAATATCAATGTATTCTATTTTGTCCACAGTGCAGATGAGAGGTTCGACGCTACTTTCCACACTAACGTTTTGGTCAACGCCTCTGGCTCTTGCTCCTACTTGCCTCCAGGTAAGGTTTTGAACCTGTAGTCGGGCTCATAGTGTTGCCCTCGCACTGGAGCAGACGTTTGTGGTTGCTGGACTCAGACGTCCTATAATCATTAGGGTGAAGCTTTCCTATTTAAGCAGATGAGAAGAGCAGTGGTCAATAACAAACAGAGAGACAGTGACTGATGATGAACAAGCACTGTTGTGTCTGCTTTTCCAGAGGTCTGTTGGAATTAACTCTTGGTCTACGATAATGAGGTAGCATGAGGTAGTCTGTACTTAGGAAGGTTTTTTGAGTTTCGCAAAAAGAAAAGAGAAAGTTTGATATAGTTTCTGTCTTATACCAATGCTTTTGGCAAGGTTTTAGCCGTTGATGCTGATGCTGCTTTCAACTGTTTTGCCCCTCAGCAGGGTACATCAACCCTAAATCATGACAGACCTGTACCGCTGCCTGATCCTAAGTTGTTTAAAGGGTTTCAAGTATGGCTACAACAAGTAATCCAATTTCAGCAATTACAATAAATCAGCTTAACCGGAGCGCAGGTTTCATAGTGATTAGAAATGTTAGATCTTGGATCATTGCCTCTCTCTCTTAGCTAGTAAACACAATAAATAATACAGTATAGAAACCCAAGGGATTGCAAAAGGATACAAAAGTAACATCTGGTTTCCATAGAAAACCAGATGAAAAAGATAAAAGACAAAATCAAAAATGTACAATATACCAAGAAGCGATCTTTCTGCTACACTACCTGTTCCAAATGCAATCAATGACCTTAAGTTGTGTTAGGTCATCTAAAGAACCACTTAATGTTCCTCGTGTAACAAATCACTAAAGCTTTTATTTATAGATGCAGCAAGAGGCTGCAGTCGAGGCTTGTCAGACTTGAAAGATTGTGATTGGCAATAATGTAGTAGTTTGCTTCAGTATCATGGTTCTATACTTGTGTTACCAAACCTGATGTATTATAGTATGCCAGTAGTAAGCAGGCAAGGCAGGCAGGCAGGGGGACCGGAGAGTAGTGATCCTGGAAGCACAAGGAAACACCTTGTCTTTTTCTAAAAATAATTACCTTCTCACCTTGACCTTTTCTAAAAAACTATATGGATCTCAATATTCTGTGATATTCTTCGACTAGAAGAGTCCACTACCAAGGTTAACGGAGCAAGTAGTTGAACCGTCTTGGTCCAAAGGTTTTACTCTGACCAAATACAAATAAAATAAAATGTAATAAATAAAACGAGCTGGAAAAGACCTTTAAAATGATATGAGAACCATTTCTCTATGAGCTATAGTCATGGAGATATGGGAAGTCAAATTATGGAGTCACACTAATTAGCCCAAACTTCATTAGCCCATATTGCTCTTAATAACCATTCGAGGCTCCAGGGAATTTCTTATAAGACCAAAATCTCATTAATTAAAACCTGTGGCGATGTGGTCAAAAATTGTGTTGAATTGTATGAACTTTGTGAACTTAATGGTCGAACTTCAAATCCTATGTCAGCTCAGTCGATGCCAGGAGCCTCTAGCGGTGGAGCACTTTCCTGATCAAATCCCTACTGACCTACTACTGTCAGGCTGTGCAGTCGTAAAAGATCTATGACACCTTCTGTAAACCCATCAACCTATCTGTAGACACACACGCACGCACGCACGCACGCACGCACACACACAGTCACTCTCCCCGATTTTCACTCTCTCTTTCAGTATCACACGGACAGACACGAGCACACGCGGATACAAAGTGTCTCTCTCACTCTCTTTTACTCACCGTCTCACACACACACACACACACACACACAGTCTCACACACACACACGCGTGGTCACGAATACACATTTAGCCAAGAGACCTTCCTGTCAGTGATTACTGTGCTCCTTGGCAAGCAACCTCCTCTCTCTCTTTTTTTTCCCCTTACTGTGCAGAAGCGCGGGGCCGCTCTGCCCCGGCATCTCAATCAATAAGAGAGTAAATGGCTCCATCACTGGATTTCCTCCGGATTGATTGCCCGTGTCACAAACAAATTGCTTCCTAACTTTCCCGCAGACGAACGGCCACTGAGTCCCGTCGGCGCAGAACAGTTCGCCGCTTACTTGAACCGAACGCAAAACATCTAACTATGTCGTCAAGCCAGACCGGTTGTATTAGAGGAGTGAAAACGTGTGCGAAGTTGCCCCTAGATTTGCGTTCGGAGCTAACTCGTCTGCGCCGGTGAGGTTCCATTGCAGTAAACGAGCCTCGCTGCCGTCTGACTCCATTCACTCTCTCGCTCAGGCTATCTGTCAGCTCGCTATTTGCACTTAGTCTCTGCTGAGGTTCATAATTTTCGTGGCTTTGCGGGAGAGATATTTGTTTACCGCCAGCCTCTGGAAATTATTGCGGTGCCTGTCTCCCCCAAAGGAAGTGGCCACTCTATTCTCTGTGGCATATTGGAATCTTCACTGTTGTTTGGATGGATGGCGCTTTGACTTCGAATCTTCATCTAAGTAAAAGTATCTCCATATCTCCTCCAGCTGTCGTATACTGCCGTTTCTATTTTAATCTCCCTCTCTGGCTGTGCATCCCGTTTCCAAGAGAGGTTGAGTACATTCTCTGTCACATCTGTTAATATCGCTCCATCTGTTTCTTTCTCACTCATTCTATATCTGTTGGTCTCTCTCTCTCGCTCTCTCTCTCTCTCTCTCTCTCTATCTGTCTCTCTCTCTCTCTGTGTCTCTGTCTCTCTGTACCTTTGTCCCAATTCAGGGGCCAGATCCTTCGAAGGCTGCATTTCAAGACCGTATACGTCACAGGGGGCCGTGAAGGCTGTCCTCAGGGAAGGCTGCTTTCAGAGACTCCTCTAAATGCGACCTAAAAATGCAGCCTTCTTTTGTCTGAATTTTGAGGATACAGCTGATGTATCCTTCATGATCTTCAGTATCCCAAAATGCGTTGCACGCTGGTCACCTCAGATTTATTCATCCTATCAAAATGGAGGCAGGTCCAATGCAAACCACTGAAGGTGAAAAATGTACATGATTTTGGTTAAAATCATTAGCTAAAACTGTAATGTTAAGTAAGTGATATGTTATTTTATGATATGTGCCTTCATATTTTTCATTAGCAACATAACTAGATGGGTAGCTAACTGATTTTTACCTCAGCTTTATCAACCCATCTAACCAGCCACTACGTTACAAGAGTAAGCTAGCAGCTAATTAGCAGTGAACGGGAGTAATAGCTGCTTTGGTCTTGTGAGGGTATGGGCAGGAACTGGCTATGATGTAACCAGTGAATCCTTCACAGTCTCATTTGGAGGAGTTCGTGCAGATTCATCTTAGCTTTCTATCCTCCGTAGGACACACTTACGGAGGACGCATCCTTTGAAGGACCTGGCCCCTGAATTGGGACACAACTTGTTTGTTTGTTTCTGTCTCTCTTTCTCTTTCTGTCTCCCTGTCATTCTCTCATTAATCTATTAATCTAAATAAATCTATTCTCCTTCTCTGTCTTGTCTTCATGTTCCCCTGCACCACAGGGATCTTCAAGAGCACCTGCTACATTGATGTGCGCTGGTTCCCCTTTGATGTCCAGAGATGTGACCTGAAGTTCGGTTCCTGGACATATGGGGGCTGGTCTCTGGACCTGCAAATGGTGGAGGCTGATATTACTGGCTACATAGCCAATGGAGAGTGGGACCTTGTGGGTAAGTATAATTATCGATGTGGCTTTGGCCAGACTGGCTGGTTGACAGAACGCTGAGTTAAGGAGGCTAGTTCACTAAATTAGACAAAATTAGACAAAATACAGTTGCATACCTGGAAAATACGGGAGATTTTCAAAACGGTCATATCCCCCTCCCTCAATGTGACACGCTTTGCTTCTCAGAAAAGGACAAAGCAATCCATTATATCTCCTTGAAGTTCAGTAGCTACCAGACTTGCGGCAGCTAACGCTACTCATGTTGGTCCAGGCACGCGGGGAAAAAAAAGTCAATGTTTAACAGCGGTTGGCATCCATAAATGTTGCATTACTGCCATCTACTGGAAAGCGCTTGGTCTTCCCTGCATTTGTGGATGTTGTGTAACACACACAGCATGGTACAACAGTCTCAAAAGGATCCACACAAGTTGGTTGAGATTCACAAATACATTTCCATTTAAAAATGCTAAGTTGACGTACAAATGATGATATACGAGTGGTAAATTAGAGGCACAGATACAGATTTACAGATACAAATCACTCTGCATTTATTTGTGCATTGTGTTTTTCGAGTTACGTAACTTGAGATTTGTTTGTGAATACTAATAAGGATGTTTTAATCCCATTAATATGGCCCGAGAAGAGGTTCAGGTTTGATGCTCAAATGTGTATTGTATAGCAATACATAATAACACTATATAAAGGGAATATGAAACCACAATGAGCACTGGCCAGAAGGTAAAGAACTGGATACCTTGATAATCATTTCTCAAATCCCCATCCTTATATATATGATTCATATCTATAATAATAATAATAATAATAACTTAGATTTATATAGCGCCTTTCACAACCCCAAGGTCGCTTTACAAGAGAGGGCAAACTAAAGGTTAAACTTCAGTTGCCGAGAATAGGGCTCTATGTGTGATGTAAATAAATCCATTACAAACTTTCAGTGCACAATTCTTTTACCCACAAAATTGGCAATTGCATGCTCTCTTACCTTAAAATGTTGATTTTTGAATGTTTGGGTGTGGATGTTTGGATGTTTCTGTGGTCAATGTAACCAAAATGGAGTTTCTCCAATGTTCTTGTTATCCTCTTATCCTTGTTCTACATTTAAAGGATAATTCATTTTCATTTTCCACCTGGACTTAATTTCTCTATCTTTTCAGATCATGCTGATTGGCTCTGACCAAAATTACCTCAATTTCTTTGTTACAGCGTACTTATGGTCTGAGTTGGCTGCAGTTGTAAGTATTTTGGGGCAATCCGCCACAAACGGACGGTATTCATGCTTGACTTTGTTGTGACGAAGATTAATACGGGTTTCTAAGTGCTGTTATGGATGAATATTTGCCACATTTTGAGGATGTGGAATGATGGGTGTTTTAAAAAAAGAACATGTTTTGGGTGATTTTGAGATCGTTTTGGAGTTGCGGATTGCCCCAAGAGACTAGCAGACTTAACTGCAAGCTCAGAAAGATTTGGCTTATTCAGACTGGGTCTGCATCACATGAAAGAGCTTTTGGATAAATCGCCTTCAATCTGATACTTGATAACAAAAGTAACAAATCATTTTTTGGTTCTATCTGTAATATAATTTTACTAGAATTCAATTTACTAATTTGTTTAGTTTAGTTTATTTCGACTTAGTAAAAACACATTACATGCATTTAATAAAAAAGTCAAGGATAAACACAAGAAAGTCATGGACTTATTTCCATTGTGGTCCTTGTTACACTAGTCATTACTAAGAAAAAGTAATATTACTGTAATGACTTACTGTCAAACTATGTCAGTTTTTCCTTTCCAGAAGCAAAACATCCCAAATAATTTAATTAAGTGTCCAACATTAAACGGTCACAACATAAAACTGTTAGATAGATAAAACTGATACAAGATACAAAATCCATATCAAAATAACTCCAACCTTCTATCTTCTCTTTTTCTTTCAATTTTCAGAGGTCCCAGGACGCAGGAATGAGCGTTTCTACGACTGCTGCAAGGAGCCCTACCCTGACGTGACCTTCACGGTGGTGATGCGCAGACGGACCCTGTACTACGGCCTCAACCTGCTCATCCCTTGTGTCCTCATCTCCACCCTGGCCCTGCTCGTCTTTCTACTGCCTGCAGACTCTGGGGAGAAGATCTCACTGGGTGAGGCAGCCAGAACACATACACCCACAAACACAAACACAAACAAACCCCCGTCCAGCTTCATTCCCCATACGGAGACTAATTCAAACAAGAAAATGTAATTAAAGAGGCATTGGTTAAAAAGGAACATTTTCTCAAAATGAAGAATGTTGTTCAAGGTTGTCAACTGACAGTTACGTTGGCGACTTGCAGTAGCTTTTCAAAACGATACAAGCAAAAGGCGAAATGTAGCTCCACATTTGTTCTACCTCTGTGTTCAAACTGTTGTTCAAGTGCAGTGTTGCCAAATCTTACCACCCACCTCTCGGCCTGTTGTTCTGCATATACACCTTAACCCTGTCATTTCTTTATAAAAACCCCCTTGTGTATAATATCCTTATAACCTAGTCCATTTTTCTCACTTATTAAACATTCCATCAAAAACTATGGAATTTGTGAAGTGAGCTGATAAACACGGAGAGACGTTCAATAGACGGCTAAGACTATTCTGTCCTTTTTCGTCACAGATGACTTGAATGCCTGAACTCATATAAATTCTAAGATTCTTTGCTTTGGTGAAGATATTACTTGTGTGTGTGTGTGTGTGTGTGGGTGGGTGGGGGGTTGGGGCGGGGAGATTTATGCGGTTGTGTCTTGCTCAAAAGATTATAGTCCTGCA
>OMKK01015315.1:1798-13109 GCA_900302305.1 Polymixia japonica | reverse complement strand
ATGCACCTGGCTTGCTTAATTAACCAAACAGAGCTAAAGAGCCAGATGTGTGTGTGTGTGTGTGTGAGAGAGAGAGAGAGAGAGAGAGAGAGAGAGAGAGAGAGAGAGAAAATGCAGGTCTTATGATTAGTCACAATAATTTGAAAAGGTTTTGCATAGTTCACTGCACATATCAGTAAGGCTTTATGAATTTATATTCCCTTTTAAATAGTGGGGATACATGGTCATGTTTACATAAACCTATATGAAGCCAATAAATACAAACCACCCACCTGCCCACTGTCATCATCATAATTCTGTCAAAGAATGATAAACACACATTGGGAAAAGTATTTCATGTCTGCATTTATTCCCAGCTTTAATTCCTGTCGAACACAACTGTCACAGGAAAAATGATTTGTGAAATGTGGAGAAGACGTGAGAAGAAATGCTTAAACGTGCTCTTTTTTTGTGTGTTTTCTTTTTTTTTATTAAAGTTCCAAACTCATTTTATTAAGTTATTCAATATTATTCCCTGATGTTACATTATTAGATTTTGACATTTCAAATATATCTATGCACATAAACCACTGAAAGTATTTTATATGGTTAAGACGTACACCTCTGACACATCGTGCTCTTTGAAGAGAGAGAGAGGGAGAAAGCAGTAGTTGCCATGGCAATGCAAAGAAGGATGTAAGTGGGGAAGTGCAGAGCTTCCAAAGGTGTATCAGCATCCCCAGAGTTAAGTGAGAACTGCCTCTTAATCTCAGTGAGAAGTCCGGTCCCTTGGGAATATTGCAAGAGCCAACGTCTTAGCGATGTTAGCTCATTAAGGAATTATGCGAAAACACCAAAAAGCATAGGATACGTCTGCTTTAACTGTTCCATAATTTAGAAATTGAATTATCGACCCCAGCAGTTCAGTTCAGCATTAGCATGTGAATACAGAGCATCTCAATGCATAAAATAAAATGTAGTACTTGACTTGCCACCAAATGGGAACACAAAAAGAGAAGCACAAGGAACAACTGGAAACACCTGAAAAACAATGCATTTTTACTAACAATAATACTTTTTGGAGCAATGGAAAGGTTATAGTTAAGATCATTTTCATCATCTATAGTAATCATGCATCAAAATATATATACCAAACAAGAGCCTCTTCTGTGAACATGTTTAGTCTTCTTTCAACAGTAAAAAACAAACAAACAACAGTGGGGTTGTCTTCCCAACAGTGATGTATAAAAAACACAATACCACCAGGAAACTCAAGGGGTCGCCAAAATCAAAACCTCACAGTTTTGTCTGCAACTGCATTAATATTGAGTTTAGAAATCCACTTTTCCACATTTAGACATCAAAGAATCAAAAGGGCCATAAAAGGCCTTGCGTTGTTCTGTATTGAAGAGCATTTTGTTCAAGTGATAACTGAGTTGTGGTCTCCTTCCCAGGCATTACAGTTCTGCTCTCCTTGACTGTATTCATGCTGCTGGTTGCAGAGATTATGCCCGCCACCTCTGACTCAGTGCCTTTAATAGGTAAGCTTGTCTTAGCAGTTGAAAGTGTTTACATGTTAGAATATTAACACGTGGCTATCACGATTAAGGAGGAGCCATGTATGAAACGTTGTGCAGTGATTTTCATAACGATCCATCAGGGCTCCCCGGGTTTAATTGTATAAGATTGCAGCTGAAATTCGTCATCCATGTAATAGTTACGGTAGGTTCCATCACTAACCAAAGTAGACGCAGAGTAATGAACAATATGTCAGGAACAGTGCGATTGGGTGAACTGCTCAATGACAATGTGCCAGGGACACATTGACTGCTGCAGGAGTCGAACCTGTGACCTTTTCCTCCACGTGACTCTTTCTTCCTGCATTACCCTTCTGTCGTGATCCACACATTACCACCCTGTCTACTTTGTTTTCTTTTCTAGCTGAGTACTTTGCCACCACCATGGTCATTGTTGGTCTCTCAGTGATAGCAACCGTCCTGGTCTTACAGTACCACCACCACGACCCTGACGGAGGCAAGATGCCCAAGTGGGTGAGTGTCTTTTTAAAAGTGGCAATCCCGAAGATCTCTGAAGATTTTCATTTCAATAAATGTCTGTTAAGTCACTATCTATCGCCGAGTGAGGTAACACAATGGTGATTGAGCCTATGCCCCACTGATGAAAGCCCTTGCATTTGCAGTATTATGAGTATTAAGAAGCGGGTGTCTGTGGTGATTTCCCACCATGCATTCAAATTAGCGTTAGTGACGCGTTTTCCCTTTGAAGTGAGATCTAATTACACACCTGCAATTACCGCTTTTCGCCGAAGAGAACGAAACGGAGATCTTCGAGATTGCCAGTATTATCTAATATTTAACCCCATTGACATAAATGTTAATATTTCCCTCCACTCACGTTGCCAAAGACTGTAACTTGAGAGTACATTATAATGAACTGTTGACATATTGCATCTGTTATGTTTGCCAGACAGTTTTTTGTAGTGCACAGAATAAATTATACATCAAGAATGTACAGTATAGGCGGGGAAAGTGAGGCATTATTTTAGTATCTTTCCTACATAAATGATACATAACGCATTCGCTGCTTGTTCACCGATTCCCGTTTTTTGCTTCGCCACAAAGACCCGCGTCATCCTTCTCAACTGGTGCGCCTGGTTCCTGCGCATGAAGCGTCCCGGCGAGCAGCGGGTCCGTTCAGCCTGCCACAACAAGGGCCCGCGGAGCAGCCTGACCAGCGTGGACCTTAACGCCAGCACCTCAGCCTCCCAGTCCACCAACGGCAACACGCTGTACATCGGCTTCCGCGGCGCAGAGAGCGTGCACTACTCCACCGCCGCCACCTCTCCCGACTCGGGGGTCCTCTGCGGACGGCTGGTCGGACGAGGAGGCGAGGAAGAGGCGCTGCTCCCCGCGGGCCAGAGCTCCTCGGTGGGCAGCGTGGAACCGGAGCTGGCCAAGATACTGGATGAAGTGCGCTACATTGCCAAGCGCTTTCGGGACCAAGACGAGGAGGAGTCGCTGTGCAACGAGTGGAAGTTCGCTGCATCTGTTATCGACCGGCTTTGCCTTATGGCTTTCTCGCTCTTCACCATCCTCTGCACCATCGGGATCCTCATGTCGGCGCCCAACTTCGTTGAAGCCATTTCCAAAGACTTCTTCACTTGAGGACTCCGTGCTTAATGCATTTCAAAAAATAATAGTTATGACTTTGCAGTCAGATCATGGTTTCACCATATAAAACTAACTTCATATTCCTTTGCATTCACTTTTACTTTGTGATACTACTACATAAAATCAGAATTTATACAAAAATGCAATTGATTCTGAAATTGTATAATGCATAACCAGTGATGTCTATGCCTTAGATTTTAGACTTATCTTTTTAATATGACCAGCCAAGAAAACAACTTAATAGTGTGACATAACCTAAATGTAATCAACAAGGAGGTCGTATTTTTTAGTTAGGTTTTTCAATTTACAATGGCTCTCAATAATGCACATAAAGCTTTGTTTAAAGTGATGTACAAGGAATGTTACTGTGGGATTTGGTGTTGTCTTACTTGTGCATTAAAGGTGCTGTAAGTAAGTTTGTTTTTACAGCTATTTTAGTATTAATTGATGAAAATCTTATTACATCCTGACCCCTGACATCCTGGTCTCTGTGGTTGCCCCAGAACCTGTATTCAGCCTCTTATCAAAATCTCTCTGTGCCTGAATTTTACCAACTGTGGTGGAAATTTAATAATTGCACGCACAAAATAATTGTGAGAATGAGATAGTTGCTTCAATGTGTAGCAATCATTTATTAGTCAAAGTCATATACTAATATGGCTCTTCTCCTCTAAGGAGAAGGCTACCATAGTCAAAGTCCGGTCCACCATCTCCCTGACAGAGAGTCAGAGGGAATGGCCCAGAGAAGAGAAAGCACAGTGGCTTTGTAATCATACTGTACAATAACAATACTAGCTTAGCTTTACAGACAGGCCTTGAAACAGCAGGTGCTCTAGTAAGGACATGAGAACAGTTATGGCTGCCTTTATGCTTCATCTAACTAACTTACAGGAAACTACAAGAGTCTAAACATTATTTTAACACACAGTACCTTCTAAACATAAATAGTAGTTACATGAGTTCATCAGATTCTATTATTCCCTCACACAACCAATTAGGACAGCTTTCTGAGAGGAGGCATCCCTACCAGCCTGTCAATCACGTCATGTGCACAGCTCACTAACTCTTCGAACTGACCAGCAGCCAGACACTACAACAGCAACAACAACACTTTATTTATATAACACATTTCATTCCAGGTGGAAGCACATTGTGCTTCACAGAGCGTGAGCTGGAACAGAAGTTGCAGCCACAGAAACTATGTGGATAGTGTACAAGATAAAACATTAGACATAAGTAAACACAATTAAAATAAACACATAAATAATACATACATGTAAGGAGGATACATTTGGAGGGAGGAAGGGGAGTAGAAAGGGAGGTAGTAGATTTTCTGTTGTTATATACTTTCACATTCTTGCTCATTCATACCAAATTCTGCCCATTTCTCCAAACTTGCTTACAGCACCTTTAATCGTTGTTACAATATGTCTAACAAATGTAAATTTTCAAAAATGTTTTTCAGGATTTATTCCATATATAGAATATAGTAGCTACAGTATTTGTATTTGTTTTCAAAATAATTAAGCGATGTTTAAAATACCTTTCTGTAAGAATTATTGTTATTGATTTCTTGTCAAATCAGACTAAACACTACAATTTAACAATACTGTAAATTGTATGATAATACATTTTGGGATAAAGGAAATGTTGACAATTCAATTAAAGGTGATTGTGTGGTTCTGAAAATATCATCTGTCAGTTTTGATCTCAATTTATTCTTTAATAAAGAATCTAACTTTGCTCTTGTACAGTTGACAGTTGGGCCACAAACTGTGAGCACCAGCATCTCAGACCAAAACAAATGGGCATCAGCCGGGTGAGAAGAACAGAGAAGCTCGGATTACACACACAGAGGGAGTGTAACTTCATTCTCTGTTCAGGACGCCATTACTCCACTATATCTTTACATAGCAAATAGTTGTTTGCTGCTATATTAATGTTCACAATATAATTTATAGTACCTTTAAGAAGAGGACTTCATCAGGTGATGAAGGTCTAAGGACCAAAATGTTCTATTAAAGTTGATTGCAAGCAAGAAGACAGTGTGTGGGAGTCCTCTCTTCTTAACTCTGGAATCTAAAAATGTTTTATGATTTGATGTTTGTTCACAAATACAATAATGTGTTTTGTATTTCACAATGCGCATTCCTGTCCACCAGAAAAAAGCAGTCTATTTTCTGTCAAGAATCTAAACAACAAAGATAAGATAAGTGGAACTCAATTTATTTCTGTGTGGAAATTACAATGTCGCAGCACCAAGTATAGGGTACAACAAAACCATATTATTAGTAATAACTGCTAGACTAATAAACATAGCGCAATCAAAATAGAACAAAATAAGATAGCATAACAATAGAAAATGTTAAATAAAAGTGTATGGTAGGAAAATACATGGTGCAGTACAAAAGAATCAGTTTCTTCCTCTCCCATACAAAATACAACATAACATGATATGTTGAAGTCATTGTTGTCCATAGTAACATGACGAACATGCAGTGGGAACCTCCTCACTTTATGTCTTGTGCATGGCCACCTCAGTCACAAGACAAGTTGAGTCATGTGGTTATCTATATGGCACATTATGACATATTCATCTTAGCTGATAATTATATAAGTTAAAGACATCGCTTGCTCTGTCTCCTTATCTCTGTCTTTGTTGAGCTCTGCTGCCGTCTGAATTAAATCACAACTCCACTCGTTGTCAGTCTCTCTGTTGTATTTTTGACTGCTCTCTCTGAAGTTGGATACACATTCCTCTGGAAACTAATTCATTTTCCATCTACAATGTAAACAAAGGAAATTCAAAGCATATCAATCTACCCCGTGTATGGTGGTCGTGCAGAGACATAGCAGCACAATCTACTGAGCAAAAGGCTGCATAACAAAGAGCAAATGAGAATATGAACCTTTGTTAGTACTGCAGACAATCAATTAACCTTGTCAAAATGTCAGTTCTGTACAGCTTTGCATATGTGTACTATATAGAGAAAGTGTCTGTGTGCAATCTGCGTGTACCTCAATTAGAACATTTGCAATTTGCAATAGTGTAGTGTGATTCAACACTGTTGTATCATTACATGCAAGATCTTTAAATCTCAGTAGAGTTCAGTAGTGTTTTTGTCTTTTATTCTCTTTAAAGAAGACAGATTATACCACAGGCATGTTGTTCTCACGTTTAGAGGCCATGCTTGCAAATGCTTAATTTCCTTTTGTCTTTAATCAAGACGTTTGAACAATCAAAGAGATTATACACATTAAAAAAACATATTTGAAGTGTGTGATGGAATCATGAGGGTGGCCTCAAAGGAAAAACATTCCCTCTATAAGTAAAATATTCATAGGAAAATGCCTGCTTTGCAGAACAATCAAATCAACATGTAAATTGATTTATTGCATAGTGTGGAAGGATTAAATCAAGTGTAATATCATCTCAAAGAGCCATCCGTTAATCCTGACTGGTATGCAACCTCATTGACAGAGCAGATAGCCTTATAGCCCTGACTTAACAATAGTCAAAGGTTGCAGGCTGATGTAACAAGTTAAACGTTGGCTCTCTCATGGAACTGCTTTGTTTGTGAGTGCTCCTAAACTGCCACCCAGTGACTGGGTTTAACAGGTGCGCCCACTCCAACCTACATTTCCAGGAGAAACATTGCATTTTAAATAAGTTAGGATGAAAACCGATTTATGATAGAAAGGTTTACAAATTCCTTATTAATTACTGGCATGTTGCTGCCCGAGACTATTGTTTAATTCAGAGTGTTGAGACCTATAATGTGGGCGGAACCCTAAAATCACTATAACAGTTTTGACAGGAGGACATTCTGTGTTGCCACGTGGTATGTGCGTCTGTGTTATTTCACCGGCTGACAACACAGTCATGTTCTGAATTCTGAGTTTATTTATTTTAGGCTTCCGGTTGTGAAAATGTCGGAGGCTTTGCTACACTGGTGTGTGGACCAGTTACACCACAAATTTGGGCTGGAGGCATGTGAAGACATTGTTCAGTGAGTGAAACGTACTCATTAGGAGCTTGCAGTCTAGCTTGCTAGCTAACGTCAGCTAGCCAACGAGATAGCTAGTAACTAGCTAGCTAGGTAACGTTAGCTAAATGATGCCGACAAATTAAAACGTATGTCTTCCAGTATGATGACAGTACATATAACTGTCCAGGTAAACAGGTTTAGCTGGATGCATCGTAAGTGTATCTCTTTCTTTTTGGATTAACGAGTTAATGATTAGCTAAATTGTATAGTTATATGAAGCTCAGCTGTGCTTATACTTGCTGAGCTAAAAGTTAGACATTGTTTTTTAATACCCACAATGTCAACCGCACCTTTGTCTCGTCTATATGTACACACCAGTCCTACCGTTACTGGGTATTTGCGATGATTCCAGCTGTATTACCTGTTACCATCTGTCAGTATCCAATTTTCCAAATGACTGGGTAACTTAAAAAAATGTGAAAATAGCTTCTGAAATAGATTGCCTAGGCATACCTTCCAGGTCCCATTTGATAAGGAGTGTGATTGCACTAAAAGGCAACTCTGTTATTCTACTGTCTAGATATATTCTATCCATTGACAATGCTGATGAAATTGAGGAGTACGTTGGAGACCTCCTCCAGGGAACTGATGGAAGAAAGAGGCATTTCATAGATGAGCTCCTTGACAGATGGAAGAGGACTCAGAGGCAGGCCACAGACACCAGCAGTCTTTTCCTGCTCAAAGACTCTGGGACTGGAGCAGGTAGGCCAGCAGTTGTCTGATGTCAGCTACTGTCATCATGTGTTTTTGGACTGTAACATTTATGACGGATATAACTACTGCCTCAATTTCTCTACCTTTCTGAAAACAATCGGGGAGGTACCTGGCCCTTAAAATTTAAACATTGAACTCAAAATGTAATCTCTTCTGCAGTGTTTGCAAGTGGAAGTCACAATATGTTACTCGCACGTATTCATGAATTTCTACCAATATCAAGATTTCTGCATCAAGCAAACAAATTGGTTAGCAACTGGTTCTCTTTTCCCAGATTCTCCTGACATGACCAAAGACTCTCAGAAGAAGTCCAAGCGCAAGGGCCGAAACAAGCAGGAGGTAATGACGGTGAGCCAAGCAGAGCCTGAGCCAGAGGCAGTCAAAACCCCCATCGACCTGATGAAGGTGAGTGCGGGTCCCATACTGCCCCAACTCTTTGCTGATCTTTCGACTACAAAGTTAAAGGTTATGGATGAGTTTTACAACCTCAGTAACCCATGGCTCAAAACCTGTGAGGTGAGGAGGTCCAGTCAGACGGAACAAAAGGGTGGGGATGGGGAAGTGCCCTGGCCAACCACCCAATGGACACAATGGAGTAGAGGAAACTCGACCTTACCAAAAATAATAATCCATGAAAACAGGACTAGCAGTACATCCTTACCCAAAATTAAACAAAAGGGAAAAGTGCTAAAACAAAAATTACATAACAACATAAAAAGCAAGAAAGGCTGCAGCCAGTGTGTGGTGTCTGCCTTGTACGGCTCCAGAGGTCTTTTTAAACAGCTGCCACAGGTGCAGATAGGTAGCCGGGCTATGAGCATATCAGACATTACACTTTTATTATTATTCCCGAAACACTGACCCTAACCATTGCTGACATCTAATTTCTCCTCTCCTGCTTTTTCCTCTACCTCACCAGGCCCAAGAAAGCAACACTTCCTCTTCAACAAAGAAGAAAAGTAAGTTTGTGAATCTCTATGCTAAAGAGGGACAGGACAAGCTAGCTATCACGCTCCCTGGACGCCACTCCTGCGAGTGCCTGGCCCAAAAGCACAACCTCATCAACAACTGCATCAGCTGCGGTCGCATTGTGTGTGAGCAGGAGGGCTCAGGCCCCTGCCTCTTCTGTGGAAACCTGGTAAGGAAAAGAGAGTACCGATTACTTGATTCCTCCATATGATTTTCATTGACATTTTTAATCTGCTTGCAAAGCTTGACTTAGACTTTTAATGTTGTCGTGATGATCGATTTTCTACTGATTCAGGTCTGCACAAGAGAGGAGCAAGAGATTCTGCAGCGAGACTCTAACAAGAGCCAGAAACTGAGAAAGAAACTCATGGGAGGTGAGACGGAAAGCAACATCAATATCATTAAAGACTGGACCACATAGAAAGATCTTGCACTGTAAATCAGGGTGGTTTGTGTCCTGGTGGTGTTTTTTTATATGCTTTTGCTTTTTTTTTTGCTGACAGAGTGCTCAGATAGAGATTATCTCCCACACCAGGAGGCTCGGATGAAAGCTGGCCTGGAGAAGGCCCTCCAACACAAAGATAAACTTCTAGAGTACGACAAGAATAGGTACTGTAGCACCTGGAGCATAATATACTATTGTTCAATAATAGAATCTAACAACAGTGGCTGGGTGTTTGCTCGGTGTGCGTTGTCAACAATGTCACAGAACAATTCTCTTATTTGAAACCCTAACCCTGTTACAAGTTAATTTCCCACGCAAGAGGTCGACGTCACGATTTTGAATTCGTCATTACATCTGTAGTGTCAGGAGAACCCAGGTTCTGGATGACGAGTCGGACTACTTTGCCACCGATTCCAACCAGTGGTTGTCGCCCAGCGAGCGTGACAAGCTGAGGAAAAAGGAGGAGGAGCTACGAGACCTTCGCCACACTTCCCGCAAGGACAGGAAGATCACGTTGGACTTTGCTGGTAGACAAGTACTTGATGAGGGAGACAACCTTGGCCAGTACTACAGCAAGTGAGTAGGATGATCCAGCACCACTTGAAACAGGGGCACCAAGAGATTATTGCATTATTGATGCTATTAATGTAAAACCATGTTTTGAAAATATCATATAGAAAGTAACAGAAAATGATTTCTGCACACAGTACTACACTATGTTCCACTTTATGTATTATTTAATGTGAGGGAACACATTGTGTTAGTTGGTATGCAGTAGAACCTTTCCCTTACAAACTCCAAATGTCCTCAGGCTGGATGAGACCATCAAGGCTATGAACAGTGACTCTCCGTTGAAATCATCACTGCACAGTGATGGACAAGGTGGAAGGCAGAGCCTCAGAGAGCTGGTCAACCCCAACATAGTGCAGGCTGCACCAGAGGTGGGTTATTTTTGGCACAGTCACTTAATAAATTACATTGAAATGGTCTTTCAGTATTGAGATATTATAATAATTGAATAGAACATTTTGTTACCTTCAACTTCACTTTGCTTCTAGCATGAAATATGAGCAACTGACCAAAATGTAATCATGCCACTATTTATACCACAGCTACTAATGATAATGACAATTACTATGAACGCACAAGCACGCATTTTTCGCAAGCACACAAACTAAGTCTGTGTATGCCCAGTGGGTGGATGTGGGAGCCGGCGAGAGCCACAGGAGGAACCAGGGGAGAGGTGTGGGTTCGCAGGAGGACAAGGCAGGAGCGGAGCGTAACAGACTGAGACTACAGGACAGAGAGCTGCAGGAGATGTCTGACGGGGGCTGGTGCCTCAGCATGCACCAACCGTGGGCCTCGCTACTAGTCAAGGGCATCAAGCGGTAAGGAGCACAATCTCTTCCATGAAAGTGGACAAAATTGCAGTGTGAAGCATAGGGCATCAATAATGTGCTCCAATGGGTAATGGTCCTTGTGTGTGTCTGTGTGCGTGTGTGTGTGTGTGTGTAGGGTGGAGGGACGGACCTGGTACACACCTCACCGGGGTCGTCTGTGGATCGCTGCTGCAGCCAAGAAGCCAACTCCTCAGGAGGTTGCTGAAGTAGAGGGCATGTACCGTCACATCTACAAGAAAGGTAAGCACACATATAATCAGTCTGTAATTGTGAGAAGTGAATTCTTTTTCTAAGCGTTTTAAATATTAAAATATCCCGAGCTGTAAAAGGCTCGGAAACCAATGTCACAAAGTCTGACATGATAGGCATGATCCTACACGAGAGCGCTTCATTGGTTGCTCTTGTCATCTGTGCAGAGCCCAGGTTTCCTAAAGACTACCCCACTGGCTGTCTGCTGGGCTGCGTCAACATGACTGACTGCCTGTCTCAGGAGCAGTTCAGAGAACAGGTAAGCGAAACGCACAAGCTGAAGGAGTAAACGTCATAAAGATAAGACGGTGAGGA
>OMKK01015295.1:7475-22137 GCA_900302305.1 Polymixia japonica | reverse complement strand
GGTTTTTTTTCTTCACCTTTCTCCGTTTTGTGTGACGTCTCATTACGGCCGTGTGTTCTGTGCTGTGGTTGTCAGTGTTCAGCAGAGTGCGGAGCAGGCAGCCAGCAGAGATCCGTGGTGTGCCTGATGAAGTCGGACGAAGGCTTCACCGTCATGCCTCCGTATGAATGCTCCTCCCTGGAGCGCCCGCTCAGCCAGCAGAGCTGCCACCTCAAGGCCTGCGGGGCAAAGTGGTACCACACGGACTGGAGCGCCGTGAGTCAAATATCTTAACGTGTGTTTACGCAAAGTGTAAAGGTTCCAAAGGCTCCACCCCCGTGATAACTACCGTCAGTGTTTCCTTGAGCAAGGCACCCAAACCCGACCGCTTCACCGAAGCTGCTCAGTGTTGAATAGCACAGAGCTGTTAGTTCTTGGAAGCTCCCATGTGTTAATGTAACTCTCCCTCTACCTGCAAACGCTGCCCTCCAGACATTGTGCTAAATGAGAATGTACTATTTGCCGGCCCAGTAAAGCAATAAAGATTATACATACGACAACATAAACCAAATAATGTAGATCTTTTTAGTTTTTTTTTTTATTGCTACTGTGTACAAATGTATCAGGGCTGTTTTTCAGCACAAACATTTTTAACTCGGGGCTCGTATATTCCGTTGTGTTACGCTCCCCCAGTGTTCCAAGACGTGCGAGGGAGGCTTCCGTGTGCGCGAGGCGCGCTGCCTCTCCGACGACATGCTGTCGAGCGAGGGCTGCGAGGAGCAGCACAGACCAGCAGAGAAGGAGGCTTGCAGCCCGGAGCCCTGCATACCTCACATAGGTCAGTAACTTACCCGAGTGTCAGGAATGTTACTTCCCAGGACGGCACCGTGTGCAGCGCCCGGGAAACAGCGCGACCTCGTCAAGGTACTTCTGTCAGCCAGGGCTGAATATTGTAAGAGGTGAACTAATTCATAAACGATAAGTAGGTAGGTTTGTCGTTTAAATGCGATTTTAGTGTATCTTTGGAAATAAGGTTAATATTTTGCAATGGTATGACCTCTTTATTGCGGTTACAAATGTAATATAATTAGGAGAAGAAGCGTAATTATTCATGAAGAGGCACAGTATTTGTGGGCCGAGGGGAGCTGGAGCTCAGTGAAGTGGTCTTCAGTCAGTTCAACGTCGCCAGGGTTTGTATTCGGGTACCGGCTTGTAAAATCTGGGCGGTTGTGCAGGGGATTCTCTCTCCTTCCCTCAACAACTAATGCCAAAGTGCCCTTGAGCAAAGTACTGAACCTCTCACTGTCCCAGGGGAGCTGCGCAGTGGCAAACAGTGCAGGTCTGTACTGGGAGGCTACGGATGTGTTGCAACTGCAGCAGATTGTTGCTGAAAATTATAACGTGTCTCAGTTTGCCTCTGGTTAAATGAGGGTCACATGATATTGCTAGAACATTATCAAGTATCAATTCATTTTATGAGTATACGCACATCAAATATTGGTACTGGACTGGGTCATTGACGGAAGGGAATAGAGTCGAGTCTGTACACAAGGAACTTGATTCACAATAGACGCTTTAACGGAGTTTCCATCCAAGATGGATCTTTGTCAGAGCAATGCACGCTAAGAGGACACATGATACAAATGATACAGGGTTTGGTATGTGAGCACTTTGTATCACTTTGACTTGACGAAGATCCAAGTCGGATCGAAATGTTGTCTATTAAAGTGTTGTTCTGTTATGATTGAAGTTCCTTGTGTGTGGGCTCTTCTGGAACATTACAGTATACCATTACAGCTTCAATTATTATTTTTTTTTGGATTTTTGTTTCAGATGAGAACTGCAGAGACAAGTACTTCAACTGCAATGTGGTGGTCCAGGCTCGCCTCTGCGTGTACGATTACTACAAGACCACGTGCTGCGCTTCCTGTTCACGAGTGGCCCACAGACAGTCCATTCATCGGGGACGTAGCTAGCACTCTCCCCCGGGGCCCCCCGGAGCCCCCAGGGGCCCCCAGACCCAGTACCCACGGCAAGTCCCACCTCTTCCCTGGACCAAACACGCTTACCCAGGGGGGGGTGAACTGTCTGGAACTTGCCTTAAATGGACACATATCTTTTCTGAGTGCCTAAAGTATAAACTGAAGAAGGAACACTTTCTCTGGTTCGTTTGAAGATGGAAAAAAATATATATATTTTCAAATAGTGGAGGGCATCTGTTTGCCTGGAAGATGAACAGAGCCCTGGTGGGGCGAGAACAGCAGCAGCAAACTGCCAGGAAACATTTAACGGATTGTAACCAATACGTCCAATAAAAAGGAACCGTCTTGCCGTTTTTTGTTTTAGTGGTTCATGGAAAGTTTGCAGCCGTCAGTGACAGTGAAGCGATACTGCTACTGTGTCTGCGCTACCATGACGACCATCTTGGATCACAGGAGCTAAGGAGAGCACTGTTAAAATGACGTTTAGTTGTTGTGGTTCATGTATAGACTGTACACGTTCTAATAAGCTTCTTTACACTACGATTCACATATTTATGGTATGATTACCCATGTAGTACAAAGTCCTCCTTGATCCTGATTCACCAGTAGTCTGTCAGAACATGATAGTGACACATAGTTGACCAAAGATATTTTTTAATCGTCAAGCTGAAGACACTACGGTGGTTATCCTCCTTGGTAAGCGGACATCAACCCTCCATGTTGCTGCAGTGCGTCATTCTGTTTGCAGCACTGCCATGTTTGGCTCAGATTTTCAGACACAAATTATATACTTCACCGTTTGTGGCAGAGATTAGCTTTTCATACGACTAAACATGTTGAAATTCAAATGGAAAACTGACTTTCCTTGCATAGACGGCCATGAGAAAATCCAATCTGTACCGCAGACATCTATGAATCAGATTTTCTGTGTAAATGTAGCCTGTGTAATGTGTACTGTATATATGTATGTATGTATGAATGAGTGGATGACAAAGATGTTTTGTTTTTTCGAAGGCTGCTCAGACAGTCCGCCCAGCGACTGAGGGGAGAAAGCCCTCTTTATTTATTTGTGCAGGACCCTCGGGAGGGTGTCGGTTTATTGGCCACCGGTGGCCCCCGTTGGCTGCAGAGATAATGCTTCCGTTGCCTCCCCACCAATCACGGCGTCTGAAGGGAATGTAGGCATTCCAGAGCCCCGGGGATGGTGAAAGCAGATGGCCAGAACGCTAATGCATTTTTGAAGAGAAAACGTAAAAAAATATCAAACTGCATTTTTTCTTTTTCCCGAGAGATGATTATTCCAGTCCTACGCTCTTGTCTCAAAGGAATGACAAGGAGCCCCTGACATCAGTGGATTGGATTATTCATGGAATACTCCGTTGGCTGTTAATCATTGATTTTAAGGAGAAAACTGTACATTTTGACAAAGTATTTTACAACGGTTGATCTGGCAGGCTCACGCACAGGGTTTACTTTGAAAGTAAATCTTAGTTTATAAACAAGCCTTTTCTATAATAACTCTTTTCAGTTTCATCTGAAAACCACAAGCTGTACCTCCAATCCAGCAGCGGTTTTGTGCTATAACTTCATCGTACACTTACCTCTGATCCACGAGTACTGTACTGTGTATGTATTGATATTTAAGTTGAGCATGACTCAAGTATGCAGTGATTTCTACCCTGAGGGAATGAACTATTTTGAATGTGCTGACAGGGTGACTTGCCTCTTGGATTATGCAAAACACCCCAAGAGCAAGCCTAGAAAGAGGATTATGCCTAACATATCAGAATCTAGCAGTATTCAGTAGTCATCCAATTAATGTATCACCTGTATTCTCATTGCTTTCAGATTTCAAATATACCAACATTGTCTGCCATGAGGAGTGTTTTTGAGACTGTATGGAAAAAATAAATAACTAATTATGTTTTTAAACTTCCGCATACCTTCCCCTATTCTCTAGTGTGGATTTAATGAGAATGCAATATACATGACACGCGGGTAGTGAGGGTGAGGCAGTTTTGACTCCATGCAATGAGACATTTCTGGTTCATGTAGTGAGGATAGTTTTCCATCTAGAGGACAGAACAGGTATTACAACACAAACTTGATCTATTTAACCATCAAAAAGTTAGTAATTAGTTTGTTGAATTTTGTTGTTATGTATATTAATTTGGTTCTACTACACAACATTAAAGGAAGAATTGGCTGTGATACTAATGCAGAACAGATACATTAAGGGGGACTTGATCAAAGCGGCTGCCATTGTAAATGGACAGCAACAAATCAAGATAATTTGTCAAATATTTCATCATTTCTCTCAAAGCTGAAGACAATATCTTGCTACACACAATCATGCATTGAAGAGTTTATTCAATTACATCGTTTTTTTGTGAAGTATTCTTTAATAAAATATTCATTATAAAATTAAAAAGTAATTTACCAGGAGGCAGTGAATTAGCACAGAAATAAGCAGCAAGATATATTTTCTCCTAAG
The DNA here is from genome assembly GCA_900302305.1 of Polymixia japonica. NCBI lineage: Eukaryota > Metazoa > Chordata > Actinopteri > Polymixiiformes > Polymixiidae > Polymixia > Polymixia japonica. Next base: position 17,682 of record OMKK01015295.1, on the reverse strand, counting down.
CAGATAGTTGCTACTGAAGTTCAAGTTGAAGCATTTCTGGTATAAACTTGTTTCTGGCGTGAGGCGTAAGAACTTTTCTTGGTTCATTATTGGTATATACTGTTTCCATTGAGTTAAATGATTGATATTCTGGATTGTGTATCTATTATGAGGCTGTGAGTGATGACAGACTGAAAAATAACTTCAATTTCCCTTTAGAGTATCACCTCCCCTCTGCTGAAGGAGCGACCAGCCGGTTTGTGTGTGTTAGCCGAGTGACGTCGTTCAGAATCCCTCACTGCTGACGACTGGGCTGAAGGGCTTTTCAGAGTCGGCCATGAAGGCCTCGATCTCCTCCACGGTGCGAGGGACGCAGGTCAGCAGCTCCACGCCGGTTGCCGTCACCGCGATGTCATCCTCAATACGCACCTGCAACACGCCGGTCAAACATGGGACGAGACGGCTGAGCAACTAACGGAAACTGTACCACAGTTGAGGTCAATCCTATCGCATTAAAATGTCGTCAGAAACTAGATAGCATTTGTTTAAGATCGAGCGTTCGATGTTGGTTATACCTCTTAGTGTTTATGTCAACCTCACGGCAGAAGGTTTTATAATTTCTATTTTGCTGAAAATTGATTTCCTGACTGATTGAATTGAAAGTGAAAGTGAATTGATACCCAACACTAGACTGTACATAGAGGTCAAAATCATGCTGAACTAATTTCTGTGAATATTTCAGTGACATGAAGCTTGCCTGGGACTTCAACGATGAAACAGTCAAGGTAGACGTCAGCAGAGGGTTAAAATAAAACCATGATTTTGACACCAAGCATGTGATATTTTGAACTACATGTCAAGGCTTCCAATGTGAGGCCATTATAATCAAAATGTTCTTGAGAATGGAAAACAGGTCATTGGAACAGAGCTTGATTATCATAACGTTTTTGACTCCTGCCTTTAACTCGAGTAGAATAAATTTTACATTTCTGCTGAAAGGGATGTTACTTCAGCATAGAAATCAAAATATATCACACTATTGTTAAATCAGAATATTTAACCTACTGCAATATTGAAATATTGTCATACTGTGGCCCAAGTATCTGGGGATTTGGTTTAACTGACAGTTCTACCCAGATCAAGGAGAGGTGGTCTGAACTGGTAGAAAGAGAGAAAATCCCACTATTTTCTACTATCCCTCTAGAGATCCACCCTCTGCCCCGGAAAAACAAAATAAATACATAAAATAAAACATGTGCATGCGGACTGACCCCTCCAAAGCCGCGGAAGCGAGCCAGCACTTGGTTGTTGATGAAGCAGCTCTGGGCAGGGTTGGCCAGGGCCTGGTCCAGCAGGTGGTTGATGAAGTAGATGCCAGGCTCCACAGTCAGGACCATGCGCTCCTGCACCAGCCGGCCCATCCTCAGGCTCTTCAGCCCGGGCTCATCCACGCGCTCCACGCCCTGAACAAACAAGCGGTATGGTCCATTACATCCGCAGCTAACGATATCAATCTTTTTAGTAGTCTTTATTTCAATAACACTTGGAGACATAGTTATAGAGTGCTTCATGAACAACAAGAAAACTACTATTTGCAAATATTAAAATAAAAGCCAATGAGAAGCTACAATATAAATACCAAACATGAATCGACAGGATTATCCCAAACTGAAACGGGGAAAACAAGAATTAATTAAAAATAAAATGTGTTTTGAGAAAGGGTTTTAAATCTTAGTGATATAACCTCCAGCTGAAACTGTTAATTAGCACAGTATTCACTGGTTCTCCCTTTCATTAGTTATATATTTATGAATTCATTCATATTCCTTTATTTATCCAGGGAAGACTTGCTCTGTTTTAGCAGCGGCCTGCTCAGTCACACAGGGACACACACTGACACCTGGGATTCTATTACAACTCTTCTTCTACTGTTGGACACTCAGCAGCTCCAGTGGAGCTGCACTCCTCTTCCTCAGTGGTAGTTATTGAGGTAGCGCTCATCGTTGAGGAAGGAACGCTACCTCAATACTTTCACCAGCTGGACAGGGATTTGAACCGACAACTTTCTAGTCATGAGCCTGCTTCTCTAACGCCCGGGCCACACCGGCTGCCTGTGTGTGAGCATGACGGCCATCTTGCTGAACTGCTGCGGCTCGCACGCGTGTGGTGTCCACACAGACGACATTACTGCTGCTGCCAGCCCGTCTTTCTACACTGAGTTTGCCTTTGATAATGGCCATCAATAATAGAGTGTTTCATTTAATTTAATTTAATTTCATTATAAATTCAATTTCTATTTAGTTCAGACAGAAAGACGTTAAGAAGCGTGTGCTCAATTGTAAAAAATAAATAATAATAAGTGAAGAGCTGTAACCAGATCAGTCACGTGATCTTTGTTTACTCTCGCTCAGCGCAAATATGTCACAATAAAAGCCTTGAAATAAAGGGATTCTGTCCACAGAAACGCTAGAGGGCTTCTAATTTGAAACGAATACAGGAAGTGAGTGATTTTTTTCATGTCTGTGACATACTCTACAGATAGACATTGAAACTATAGTGAAATGTGTCAGTTATGTAATGTTGCTGGTATGATGTCAATATGACTATCTCAACTACTGCTGAGAAAGAAAGAAAAAAAAAAAAAAATAGGCTCAACGCTGAAACTCTAGCCGACGTGCCTGAGCGGCGCTGCCCGCGCTCGCCTTGTGGCTGCTCTGACCCGTTAACATGGCCAGTGAAATGAAAAACCCAAGAGGTATCCGTGGCGCTGCTCAGGTAGGTGGCGTGTCCCGGGGCTTAAGCTCGAGGCTACCTCTGCCCCCGACGCCGTTGTAGCTACGCCGACAGAACAAAGAATCAATGCTATACTCTTCACAGCACAGTCCAAGCTGCTGAATTGCTATTTTTGCTGTTCCGTCATAACCTCAAAACCTCTCTCACGAGGGAACATTTCACCTTTTCTTCTCTCCAACCTCCTTCCCCAACAGGAGCCTGATCTTTCCCTGTACTGTAAAGACGTCCTCCTAAAAACTTTTATACTTGTCTCTCACTTTTGTACTTTTCCAGTATTGATTATGCATCAATAAGAAGGATGTGTTTTACTTATTCTACTGTCTGGATGCTATTATCAGCCGTGCTCCCCTTAGTATCGCTTTCTCTTGATGCTGATGACCTTGGGATTTAAGCTTGTCCTGTTACATAATGAAATTGAAATCTGTTGCATAACTTTAATTACACTGCATCAGTTAAATGGCCCGGAGTCTTTAATGTATTGTGTTTATTTAGGGGAAGCAGCATAGTCAGTAGGGAGATCATGCAACAACCAGGAGGCCTGGGTTCAAAACCCTCTTCTGAGTCTCCTCTTCTAAAGTGTCCTTGAGCGAGTCGAGGAATCCCTACCAGCTCTGTTGTGACCCTGCCTCTGACCTCCCTGACGGGGGGGAGGGACGTCTACCGAACTTCTCCTTTGGGGATTAACGGAGGATGATCACTGACCTCTGGGTACCCTCCCACATCGTGCACGTCGATGCCCAGCAAGTGTCCCAGGCCGTGCGGCATGAAGACGGATCCCATGTGGACCTTCATCATGTCCTCCACGCTCCCCGTCAGGATGCCCGTCTTCACCAGCTCGTCCAGGTGGACCCTGTCAGCCAGGCGGTGCATGTCTGTCCACTTCACACCTACAGAATAACAGGCATTGTTTATCAAAATATGACATAATTATTTGAACGACAAACGTCATGACAAGGGTTTAGATTTCGCAACAAGATTTGGCTTTGTAAGGTAGCACAGTGTGCTTTAAAGAGGCTCAACTGAATTCTTGTATAATTTCAGCCTCTAGTAGTTAAAATGGCGCTGTGGAGCAGTGGTGGGTCCCAGTCTCGTTCTTGTTGCAGTCAGTGCGTGTGAAGTCAACGGACTGACCTAAGCCCGCCCTGCAATCCCAATGCACATTCAGGTGAAGCCTGTCAATCAAGTCGCGGGCACATGAACCGACACCTCGGGGGAAATACAAAACCAACCGAAAACTTGCGCTCGTAAACTAGAGATCCTGTTGCAGAATGAGGTAAAACTGGGAATCACTTCATAGATTATATATGTAAGAACTATACTTCGACCATCCACAACAGGCTTAAAAAATACTGACATATCCATATGCCAAGATCCAAGCCAGCCTGTTTAAACGTACAACAGTAGTTTAATTGGGCTATTAGGGCAATACCTGGTTTGATGGCAGCCAAGACAGCTCTGGAAGACTTGAACACCGCCTCATAGATGGCCCTCTGGTCTGCGGTGAACTTGCCATTGGCTGGGAAGGAGCAGGTGATGTCGGAGGAGTAGCAGTAGTACTCTCCACCCATATCAAAAAGGCTGGGGAGGACAAAAGATCAAGTCAGGTAAAGTCATGTTTGTTGACGTAGCCCTTCCACTGAAAAAGGTTCATCACGAAGTGCTTTATAGAGCATACACACATATACGTAAAAAAAAAAAAACACATCGCAATTTTAAGATATAATAATATAATATGAGACAATTCCTTACAGATGAGAGGCTAGAGATTGTGTGTGTTGTGCATGTGTGGTTATATTAAAGTTATCCCCAGCAATGTCTCAAAGGAGATGTTACATTTTTTTATATTTCTTCTAGTTGGAAGAAGGTGCCTTAAGCGTGCCCTGAAGTGTGAATAAAACTCGTGAGACGGTTTGAGTTTCAAAGGTAGTGATGTTGTGTTTAAGATAGGGCCTCCAGACAAGCTTAGCATGGTTAGGAGGGAAAAACAAGCCCGAGGTTGCAACCAAGGCCGACACACGTGTCAACGTAGGAATCAATATGTATAATGATATAGAGGAAACCAATGGGGGTCGGTACGCACTGGTAGCCTATGTGGTAGCCTCACTAGTCAGGCATTAAGATTATATCCTGCAGATAATTAACACCTGACACAAAGCTCTAGTCACAATGGCCTAAACCCGCCTACACTGCAAGGAGGAGCGCTGTTGATCTAACCAATCACCATCTCTTAGAGGTGGGGTCACACGCATATAAGAAAAACGCTACTGAATTGTAGAATCAGTTAATATGTCAAACACCTTCAGATTATATAAACTGAGTGCCGTTGTATACGTATACAACGAGTTACACTGTCAAGGAGGTGAACTACTAACCACATGTCTCCATCCTGAATAGTCTTGTCATTGGGAGACCCAGCATGGCCGTAGTGGAGAACGGAGGAGTTGTTGCCCCTGTTGAACAATGAGACCATAAACCAAACAGCAGATACTGTAGCTATGCATTGTACTGTGTGAATAAATATTAGATAAGATGAAACATTACTAATCCTCGCGGGGGAAAAGGCTCAATGAACAGCAAGTAATAGAAAATGAAATGAAAACAGGATACAAATAAGAATAGAGCAAAGGGGGAATACTAAACATTATGCAACAAACTCTAAGACATGTTAAGTAAGGTATATGCTATACTTTTTTCATGTTTTTATATATGTACAGTGTGCAAAATAACAGCAGTGGAACATAATAAAACAAATGTAACTTACATGCAATATGAAAATAAATTAAAGTGTCGTGTAGGTTGTAAAAACATTATTCACCGCTATTTCAAATTGTGTGAAACTGCAATGCATATGACATTTTTGTTGTCATTAAAACCATTAAAACCAAACCAAAAGTCTACCTGCGTTTTGAACTGCAAGGACTTGCTGTTGTAATTCCCCTTTGCATCTTTAATCTGTGAACAATTAGGGTATATTCCAACCTTTATTCTTCAACTAATGCTTTGGGATCTTGGCTCTTAACGTGTAACCTTTTCACCAGAAAGATGGGGCCCAGTGCCTCAGGGAGGGTTCAGCATGATGATCAGGTTCTCACTTACCAAGCCCCTAATTTGCACAGAATATCTTCCAACCACTGACTGCTAATCCCTTAGGAAATACTCATTACACTCTTACACAGTTTAAAGAACACCCTGGATACAGAAGGCCAGAGTGTAATTAGCAACATCTTAAAATTATTCACCTGTAACAATGCCGCTAACCAACAGAGCCCTTCAAAAGAGAGGAAGTGGATCTTCTTCTACTGTTGTAGCACAGATGGTGAGGCTTGGGGACACAGCGACAAGACACCCCAGATACTGTAGGTGAGTGGGTGCCAATTCCCCTGCATCCTCAATTCTATCTCTACAACCAGCTGTGGGTCCTGATAGTACTGAAGTGTGGAGCTTTGAACTCTGAATCTGAGGAGCATTGGACTGGTACAGTAGCTTGAAGCACGCCCTGGAAGCATGAACATCTGAGGCTTACATAAATTGGAAGGACACAAACTGACACACTTTTGGCTGAGCTGTACACTCATAAGGGGAAAGCATGCCTGTTCCATTGCATATACTGTACATATAAAGATGGGTGTTTCTTTGAAGGGTGGAAAGGCATTTGAAAAAGTATTTTTGTTTATATTTTTTTGGCATTCAACTGGTGCTCTTATCCTTAACCTGCTGTAGACTACATAGCTCTGATAGTGTTGTAGACTGCACAGCTCCCCTTTGTAGAGCATTAGATAGTAAATCCAATGCATCAAATAACCCTATTCTGACTAGTGGGGACATATTTACAACTACAGCACTAGATTATGCATTACTACATTATTCGTTTTGTACATTTGTTATTTTACCTTTATGCTATCTAGCTCCTTATTCAGGGAAAGTTAACGAAGCACATGTGCTCTTTATACGCAAGGCGCTAATTGTGGCTCGCACAGATACACAACTCCACCGGAGCGGGATTAAGTGCCTTGCTCAAGGGTACTTCAGCAGGAGTTGTTGAGAGATTTAACCTGACATTCTCCTTCACGATCCCTACTTGAGCCTGATGTTACTCCTGTTCTGCCCCCTCCTTCACTGCGCAAAGCATGCGTCCCTACTCCAACTGCACAGTAATTGAACAAGGAAGGAAGGAAGGGGTAAGGAAAGAAGGAAGGAGTTAAGAAGCGAGGAAGTTATCTTTTCATTATGCCTTACGTTCCACAGATACAGGTGTATGAGGTGTGACGCATCCCCCCCCGGGTGTAGCAGTAGTGCTGGAACAGACTGCAACAGAGGAAAAAAAAAAGTCATTTCCTGTTAGCAGAAGGGAAATTTCACAGTTCCAAAACAGCAGAGATCAGAGGAAAAGCTAATTAGCTGAAAGACTTGCAGTGCCCTCCTCATGACCTCACGCTTTTTAAGAATTTATTTAGCGCTCGTTCACTCATCACACAGCCAAGCACATCAAACACTTCTGTGTCTCTCAACAGCGGACCACAAGCATCACAACTCTGTCTGTAGCAATGAGCGGATGTTCTCTGGCTCCTCTCATGCACCAAAGGCAAAATGAAAACCAAACAGTAGTGTTTTGAAACGGAATCTCATTGAATAAATTAAAAAGTCATAAAACAAACAAACAAATCCAACTAAGTTGGACAAACTGAATGATTTCCGAGAAATTATTTTTATCTGTTTTGGTGTCGAGTCTCACATCCAGGTTGCAGTCACGGCCCTCTGACCCAAAATTAAGTTCCTTCCTACTGGAACTCATGTCCACCATTTCTGAAATGGACATTTTTGGCATTTAGCTAACGCTCCACAGTGGCTTGCAGAAAGCGCCAGTAGAATACATTTTAATTTCTATACTTCCAATGTTACAAACAAACTTAACATTGGAGTAACTCGCTGCAGCAGAGAACAGACACACACCACGAACGGCTCTGAAGCTAATGATTTGTTCACAAACTGCACACCTAGTAACTTGCTATTGATTGCTCAAGATTGGAGAGGGAGGCCATGCCGTTATTAGTCTCTATGTGTTGTTATGAATAATAATATAATGTTCGATAGTTTAACTGAAATGCATTAAATGCAAACCACCAGGTGCTCCCTCCCTGGCTCATAAACAGCCTATCATATCCTTTGATAATGAAGCGTGCTATGAGTGACACGCCAACAGCCAATCATTTAACAGGTGTATTGTTCGGTTGCACCATCGACATGTGACACAACAGAAACAGCGTGGAGTGAGAAAATGAGACGGTGCAGACGGTGAGGAAATAAATTAAGTGGTTAAATTCAAAGTAAGGTGGTTAAGTTCAACCTTTTTTCTCCTGGTCTTTATATTTTCTGATTCAGCTAAAGAAAACAATGACCAAAAAGGCCAAAATCGAGCCTTGGATATAAGTTCAATTTCCCTTTCATGAAAACCTCATGACTGTAATTATGCATGTTTCATAAGTATGAGATCTATAGTATTTAATACATTTTAAAGTAGGAATATACCTAATGTACACCATAGTACATTAGATAATGCACATCTCACCATGCGTGGGCTACAGCAGTCACTACCGTGCTGTGAGGTGTATGATGCAAGGCAGCAAAACTACAACAAGCAGTCATTTCAGAGGCCTGGTTCCACTGTACCTACGATAGCAATTATAGCGTAACTCCAGCATCGGTGTGTACTGAAGCGTGACATTTCCCTTTGCTCTCTCCTCTGAGCCAGCGGGGGTTAATCCAAACGGGTGGTTTCCTGTGAAAGCCTCTTCACCTATTACTCATTTCACATGTCAAAGTCCCTACAGGAACACTAATACACTAATGATATTTTGCCAAAACATTGACTTAGAGGGAGGAAAGCAGTGACTGCATCAGACCAGCAGGAGGTCACTGTGTTGTGAGTCACGAGTTCATCAGAATGGAATGCAGCCAGAGGAGCGTATCTCCGCATCGATAAGGAACACGCTGTTCTGCTGTCTCTTAATATTTTTAAATTGATGAGCAATGTGCAGCTAGTACAACACTAGCTGTTGACTGGCTTAAGGACATTCATAGAGCCGGTTCATTCTTCATAGATTGAACCTTATTTAAAATCTTGTCATTTCAGCATTTCACGTGCTTTGGTTAGAGCAGTCCAAGTGTAAACATACTGTGCATCATTCTGTAGTTAAAGGCAGGCAAGTACTGAATGTTAAATATATATGTAGAGTCTAATGTCTATATGTTGCACTGTTTCCTTGTGTATATGAGGTCAGTATGTACTGTCAAACACTGTCTGCAGGCTGTTTATATGTCTCTGCATCAATACCACCAAGAAACAAGCACATTAATGAATGAAGGTGAATTAAGTGATTCAGGAAAAAAAAACATTAATAGTATTAACTATTGCCATTACTTATCAATTTCCTCTTTGCATATACCATAAAACTTCCAAGAAAGACGGGTCTCGAATAATGACCGGGTCTCTAATAATAACTGGGGAATGGTAACTGGCCAGGTACAAATATGGCAGAATTGCTAGAACCGAGTCTATGTTCACACAATAATATTATATACTAAAATATTACAAATTATATCCCCAAAAAGAGATGTTGCATAGGAACACGCTGACATGTTTACCTCGTTACCTCGCTGCAAATTCTATCATCTTTAGGTGTGCCTGGTACTGTGGACTTGCCAAAAGAAGTAATGGCCTGTCTCTAATAATATCTTATTCTTTAATACACAGGACAAGATGTTACTATCCCTTGTGCCATAATCCGAGGTAAAAACATTTAGAAGCCTAATTCAGAATGCAACCAGAAACCATCCAAGTGATGGTCCAATCATCAGATCCAACACCATAGAAGCCTAGCGCTCTCTTTTGTTGAGGTAAATTAAGGCCCCGTCATTATTGGAAGTTTTATGATAATACCTTCAATTTCACAAAAACTGTGTTTTAATCGAGTGGAAGTAGCTAATTAACAATGTCACGTAGACAAATTTATGTTGTGCTTGTACCATGAATGCCAGCATGTAGCGTCAAAATCTCTGCACCATTGCCAAGGAGTCAACTCCTGAACGTTTGTTGTTCTTCACAAAGGGAGTGGTTTTGGTTCTGATACATCTCTAACCACAGACGGACCACTTACCTCTCCATTTCATACTCTTTCTGCCCGGGTTTCACTTGCTTCATGAGCTACAGAGAACAAAGGAACAAAGTGCTTCATTAGAACTGAGAGATAATAGGCTGCAGGAAACCACTGGGTCCAAATGCTGGGTCCAACCTCTGGGTCCAACTACTGGTTCTAACTAAATCTTCATAAAATAAGTCCGCATGTTTGTAAAAATGGAGAGTGAGAGTGGAAAAAGATCCCAGAGGTGACAGGTGATCACCAGGGCAACCAACGTGGGAGTCTAACTGCAGGCTAAC
>OMKK01015289.1:2900-28294 GCA_900302305.1 Polymixia japonica | reverse complement strand
TTAAGTCATGAAATTCTTAAGACATGGCAAGCATCAACTACGTATTAGCATAGATTAAACAAATATAAAAATAGCAAAATGAGGTAAGTAAGCAAAATAAGATAGTAGAAAAGTACAGTACAGTGTGTGTGTGTGTGTGTGTGTGTGTGTGTGTGTGTGTGTGTGCGTGTGTGTTCCATACAGTTTGTCAGTAATACCTCTGCAATAGCTTTGGCTCATGTTGCTTGTCATTCGTGATGTGGGTATGGTTCCCACCCAGACAAATAAAATGTCTAATCTAATCACATTGATACTTCCTTGACTAGACCCTATCAACCATATGGTGTGTGGAAGGACAAGGCAGCTTCCTGTCTCCAACATGTCTGACGCTTGTACTCGTCTTGAACACTGGTCCATCTCATACTGCAGACGTACTGACAACGTCCCCTCTGTTTATATCCGGGGCCAATATATTATTGAATGAATTACTGTAGAGATTCACATTTTAAGCAGTTGATATTAATTAGTGAAAAGTTGATTTAGAGAAAAAATAAAAAGCGCATGTTAGAGTTAACTGACACTGATGAGTAATTTCCTTGACAGTTTTTGCTCTGTGGTTTTATTTTGTTTGCATTTACAAGGGCATCAAGGAAGTTTATTCAAATCTGATCAGATAATGATCCACTATTTTTGTTTGTCTTAAACCTAACTACTACAGCCTAAAAGTAACTATAAACAGAGACCATGGTTTTTTAATCTCTAAGTTATCTTGCTTAGTACATTCGCTGGTCTAGAAATTGTTTGCATTCTCTTTGTTTGCTTGAAAAAAATGTTAAACATTTTAATCTAATATAATTTTTGAAAACAGGCCTAACATGTCTTTAAAAGGAATGTCTTTGCTGGTAATCACAGGAGAACCACAAAGTCACCAAATGTACTTGCAGCACCAAAATGTTCCTCCGCCTCAATTATGCAGGTGAAGATATTATATAGATATTATAATATTTCTTAATATTTATAAGGTTTTGTTTCAAAGTATTAGATGCTGCCTAACCCTGACACCTGTGTTTCATTCCTTCCCTTCACTGTTCAGCTCTCATTCAAGGCCTCTGCGGTGGTTCACTTGACAGAAATGATGGGCAGTTATCAAACAAAACAAAATCTATTGACTCAAGTTCTGTGGAAGATCTGAGATATGATATGAGTTTACACAATCACCAGTGTGTGCTAAAGTCAATATTTGCTCTTAGGTACCCTGTCACAAAATGTCTGTACAGACCCATTCAAACAATTACCTCAGTTTTGACTGCCTGCTTGTGCACGGACATCTCACACAAACAGGGTTGTATTCACGTACTCATAAACACACACACGCGCACGTGCACGCACACGCACACACACACACACACACACACACACCTGCATTCACTGTTTCCTCCCTTGAGGCCCTTGCCATATAGGGTGACAAGATTAGTCAGTAAAACTGGCCATAATTAATTCAATTAAATTCCTAATCCTAATTTAAATTACTTTGAATTCAATACATTTTCTGTACCAAACAATAAAAAACTGTAGAAAAGGAACAAAGCAGTTAGGTGCTGGTCTTTTCAAACTAAGCATGCCAAGAAAAACTAGTCACACAAACTGCATTTGTGAATACAGTTGCGAATAATTTATTCATTTTGGCCTGGGATGAATTCCAATCAGCCTGTGGGGGCATTTTAAAGGGTGTTATGCTAGGATGTTGAGACATTTTCCCCACGCTATAGTAGCTTCAAGGTAGCAGATCAAAGTATGCTCCCCACTGTATGCTTTCCTTGGAAAAGTACAGTTCTTACATCCTATGAACTGAATCCCAGTTTTACCTCTTTCTGCAACAGAAATCTTCTAGTTTACCAGCTCAAGATTTTGGTTTGTTTTGGTTTCAGTTGTCGGTTTGTGCATCTGTGACGTGATTGACAGCCATCAACTGAATGTTCATTGGTGCATTGGGGTTGTGGGGCGGGCCCAGGTCACTCTGTTGACTCCACACACACTGACTGCAACAAGCATGAGACCCACCACTGCTCCACAGCGCCATTTTAACCACTAGAGGCTGAAAGTATACAAGAATGATGTAGAGCATCTTTAAGTTGCCTACTATGCATGTTAATCTTTGCCTACAAATGGTGCATATCTCAGAATGGAGCAAACTCTTCATTGCTCTTGAAAGTAACGTGAACCAGACCCTACCAAGGAATTAATTTACAGCCCACTGTAAGTAAAGGGTCAATACTCTCCTCAAAGAGCCAATGTATGCAAAAATAAATATATTTATATATATAAATATATATGCACAAATATTCTGTGCTATTGTCATTGCTACCTGATAAACTCACAATTTCCTTATTACCTCATAGTAGCAAAACCTTATGTTCTATAAATAACTTTTTGACAATATTAAAACTATTCAATATACAGTATATATAAATATAGTATATATTAACAGGGCCAATAGAAGAACTTAGTAAATTAGTAATTTAATAAAGGGCTGCTGACTGAAACCGTTATATGAGTGCATAAATTATTACAATGACTAGCTAATGCACTGAATGGAAAATATATTCTATGTATAAATTAATTATTGGTCATGTGAACAGAAGCACAATATGTACACTGGCAGGAAGACTTTTCTATTTTAAGATCACAGACCAAAACGGAAAAAAAAAAAAAAATCAAAACAGAGACAAAGAAGAAATTGGTCAATGCACAGCTTGTTTCAGTGTTAATTTAATCATACAAATGTTTATTTATAGATACAGGAAAAGGCTTTAATTTGACATTTTCTCTTCAGATAAATGTGCTATCTTAGAACTCTATGTAAACTTTCAGCTCATCCACTCACCGTGTCACCAGTCTCAGATCTGTAGTCACAAACCAAAACTAAAGAAGGAATCCAGCAAAACTATAAAGACTTCTTCTTCATCGCACGCATACGCCTGTGCACTCACACACACACGCACGCAGACGGGAAAAAAACAACAAAAAAAAGACAGCAACTCTTTGTGATTAAAAAAAAAAGCAAGGCAGATCAGTGTATACTGTTTGGGAGAAGGACTCTCAACTGACTTTCAACACAAATACAGCACCTCTGAAATGCAGGACGCTGGCGAGTCTTTAAAATAGGGATTCTTATCAGGAAGGGATATCAAGAAACAGAACTTACACAGCCAGGTAACACTGAACATTGTCATGAAATACATCCAAACAGCCTCCGCAGGTGTTTATAATGAAAAATAAGGAGAAAATTTGACAAATTACTGAAAACGTCATGAATTACAAATATTTTTCATTGTTTTCACTGTTACCTGGCGACAGGGGTAATCCTACCTTTTGGAATACCCCTCAGAGATCTAGAACAATCCACTGAGCTCTATCAAAACAATCAGTCCAAAATACACCGATTAAGACGAAATTGATTGGTGGAATTGATGAAGGTAACAGAGAATAAGATATCCATTAAGATGGTAGATAAACCATGTGATGTTAATTCATCCTAATATACATGTAACCCAAATGTGTAAACAAGACCAACGTGATTGACTCTGACAACATTTTCATTTTCATAAGCGTACATTGCACAATAATGAGGCCTAAATGTAAAAATAAAAAATGGGTATGTACCAATTTGGTTAATGACAATCAAAACAGCACTTCGTGTATTGAAGAACTTTGGGCATTTGGGGCAGAGAAAATTAAGACAAAAAAAAGGAAAATGCTGGTATCACTATAGAACACACAATAAGCCTGATATATAACCTCATTGCTTCCGGAAACAAAATCACCACCTGTAAACATCAGAAGTGGTGTACAGCATTGTGCAAATAGCAATAGCAGAACATCAGTACTGATAATGCTGATGCAAACCATCAAATCCCATACTTACGCAGCCTTTCCAAGCACAGAAAACAACACATTACTTCATTCATGAGGTTACAAGAAAATGGTGTGTCGAGTTTAATGCAGTCATTTGAGTATAAGCACCACCTGCTGGCCGGATATGGGTATTGTTTGCCATTTAAGTGTATGTTACAGCAAATGACTAACATTAGGGCAATTTGTTTGATTTTTCATCAAAACCATTGACATATCAGTGAACAATACTGACAGATAGCATGCTTAATGAAGCTCCCTCAAAATAGAGGTGTATATGAGTAGACAACATCCTTGCCCAAGTAGTATACACCATTTCATGTCAGTTAAAACCAAAGGGAAACCGTAACAAACATGCACACGTACAAGCACACACACACGCACGCACACACACACACACACACACGCACGCACACACACATTTAGTATAGTTAGACAGTGATTCAGAAACTACAATCATTCACCAGGCAAAATAGATTTAGATGGCTTTTTCGAGTCCTCCCACCTCACTTGTTCAAATTCACACACATCTCTTCGCTAAAATCATCTGCATCTATTTAAAGCAAAAATCCACCCTTAAAAACAATGTCAGCCTCCCATACATTATCAATGAAGTACTTCCAGAATGTGTTGCTTGATGGTATCACAGATTTCAGTCTTGGTTCTCTGGGTTTTATCTTTGGGAGAGACAGGGTTCCTACACGTCGTCCAAGTCAAAATTCCATACTTTCCCCCCAGAAATACATTTTTTTTTTTTTACTGGATTCACAACTTTTGGTTGATGTTCAACATGGTGATCATCAAAGCCATCTTACTCTTTAGCTGAAAATTCTTCACAACAATAAATATCACACAATTGTGAATATGACAGTAACTCAAAAGGTATTCGTTTGTTTGCTTAGTAATTGTATCCAAATTGCAAAACTTTTCAGAAGGTTGATTAATTATCTCATCATCCAATTACTTCTAACACCTTTCCACACCTGTGCAGGAACCCTAGAGAGAGTTGTTCATGCTCATAAGCATTCAACTGTCCAAGATCACGGAGATAATATACTGTGTGTAAATTGCTTAGGGTTGATTTTCCCTTTAATTAGGTGTGCTTGACAGCGGAAAAATAAAAAAAACAGCTGTGTGTATCTAGTATTTCTTTTAGGATTTGTAGCACTCTTAAATGAAGCATTCACACATGCGGATCCGGGTGTTCATGTTAGGTGGGACGTTTCTCTAGAGTCGATGTCCGTGTCCTCGTTGTAGTTTGTGTTTCTGTGGATGGGGCCAGGAGCTGGAGAGAGGGTTGTCAAGAGTCAATAGAAAACAACTGTTCCTCCCCCTTCCGACTGCCCTGCGTTCACGGCCTCCCGGGGCCCATTCAGCTCATCGTTCACCATGGGGGGTCTTTTTCCTTCTAGCTCTGTCCAAATGGATAGGGTCCATGAATACCCTGGGGGAAAAACCAGGAAGGAGAGGTTAAGTGCAGAAGTAAATATAGTGTTTACTATTTTCCTTTTCGTTTTATATTTGATGTTTGTTAATCATTGTGTGCATTGAATATATCTATACCACATTTATAAAGCATATTATTAAAGCATATGTTTAAACCTGGGATTCCTAAGACATTAATGTGGTATAGATATATTCAATGCACACAATGATTATCAATTATAAAAATTAAACAATGATTAACAAATAAAAGTTTAAAGTCCACCTCCTTTCTTGTGTTTTTGAGCTGTTTATTGTTTTATTCCAACCTGTGATGCTACAAATGGAATCCATAGTCACCTCCATGCAGTTTTAACAAATATGTGATTTTTGTGCCAAATGCTCAAAAATGTCAAACTCCTTTGAAAACGGTACTCTGAAAAAGTAACGTATCGCTCTCCAAGCTGCCGTGGTGTTCAGTGGTGTGTGACGTTCAGTCTGCTTCCCTATTTTTTAAGTACATTGGAAGGAAGCCCAACCAAGCCTGGAGGTAAAACACATTATTTGCACCCATTTCCCTGATAATAATAATAATAATAATAGTTGTTGCTATTATGAAATTATATGGAAATTAAAAGCAATGAACGAGTGTGAAACCCTTCAGGGTGTGGTAGAATAGTTTTTGAATGCATAAATTATAAGCAGCGCAAGAGAAGAGCACTACTGTGCACAGAGAGACTACAACCTATTATGCCACAGAACACATCTGTTTAACGCCAAACTGTCTATGTAGAAACCAGCAGTCTGTGTAATACAATAAAATAAATAGCTCAGTCATTGTCCTTTGAATTACTGACCCATTTAAAAGCCCTGCCTTTGTGACAGAGCCCAAGTGTTTCTCAACTGTTTGGTTTGGGGAAAGGTTGTGAGCCTGGATGTTGTGGAATAAAGACTGACCTGGGACAAGCATGAGGTGACAGTGACATCATATACACCCACACACACACACTGTATGTCACAGTGAATTAGCAATATAAGGGAATGACAGTTCTATAAAAGCAATATAAAAAAAATACCCAAGAGGCAGTTCCTTTCCTCCTCACCACATCGCCACCACAGTCACACCCATCACCACAGTAAATAACGACCTTAATGTTGGCATTATTGTCAATACAAAACCGTTAAGCAACAAATGGACGTTAGCTGAAAGGTTTTCTTCAAAGTGGTTGAAATACATGAGAATGAGAAGAGGAAAGAGGAAGAACAATCACTACCTAGCTGTCCAATTACCACAGGAGTTAACAGCCATTAACAATCAATTATGGGGCTTATGAGCTGGCTGGAATGAGTCTTTGACTAAACAAGATTACTTGCCTGAAACTATGCATCGTATAATGGGCTATATTCTATAGTCTGCTCAAGCTTAGTTAATGACCAGAAAATATATTACATTTTTCTGCAGCGAATTAAACCAAAAAGACTCCCTAACCGTTACCCATGAAAGTATAGATCAAATAATTGGGTAATTCTTTGTGCCACAATTGATCGAGAAATGAAAATTAATAAACGAAAAGAAAAATCCAACAGTAAACTGCAACATATTGACCGAACCCAACAACAATCCTAATCAAAACACTTAATGTATCACAATCAAATTCAAGATTGCGATGTTATGTTACCCAAGCATCACTATAACACAGCGTTGGCCACTGATAAAACAGGAACATCTACCGGCTCCTCTGAAACGGTCTGAATTTCAAGACATTTATCCAAAAAAAAAAGGGTTCGTATGGAGGACGGAAGTCTCAACATAAAACCGGCCCGCTACGCACGGCGTTCAGTGCGAGTTGGTGCTAACGAGCGGAAAGCAGAAGTGGCCTACGTTTGATCACACTAGAAAAGCTGACACCCAACTAATCCAACTACAACAATGGCCCTCATATTTCACTGTAACAAAAGGCTGGTCAGAAAAGCTACGGAATTTGGCTGCGCCGCCAACATAATTCAGCCTCAAGATCCAGCGAGTCTCGCCACATCGCCAGACACTCGTGATATACTGCAGCTGCAGGTTTGAGAAACGGCTTCCCATAAACGGGGGGCGGTCGCCATCAAAAGTCCTCGACGATGGATTCTTCTTATCTTCTTTTTTATCTGTCCTGCGTTAGCGATACAGCAGACGCTCCACGGTGGGGTTTTTTTTTTTTTTTTTTCCTCTAACGATGTACTGAATAGGCATATTTTAACACAAAGGTTGTCTCTAAAATAAATGATTGCCAGGCTATTCTTTGCAACCGGTGACACCTGAAAAGAGAACATTTGGACGTTCCAAACATTGTTTCACAGGTTGAATTGTTAAACTGTAGTGCACTCCTTCATAAAGCACCTACAATAGAATGTGACACTTCTATCATGGTCTGAAAAAACCCACTCAAACCAAACTCCAAAAATAAATGTTCTGATTCACTTTCCAATTGTCATGATGTAGAGTTCTAATTTATATGGAGGTTAATACGTAAAGTGAAACAATAGTGAAAGTAGGGCTGGGCAATGAAATATATATCGTGATCATGCGACAACGATATGAAAACGTGAATATGGAGATATGAAGATAGTTTAATCTACGTGTTAAAAAATAGAATTTGCTCATAAAAACCCACACTAAACATCCTCTCCCTTTCTGTCCTCTGCTCCGGTTCCCTGCGTCACGACTCCTCCCACTTGTAGCTCATGTGTGGTGCGTCATTCCAAAAATGTACGCAACAAATTATGTGGATATGTAGTATAAAAAAATATATATATATATCTTCTTGTATCGTATATCACCATTGGCTCCAAAAATATTGTGATGTCACTTTTCAGCCATATCGCTCGGCTCTAAGAGAAATATATCTGGATGGTTTACAGATAAGCAAGTGTTGTTTTTTTTAACTCCAGTCTTAGTAAATCAAGGTTCCGTGAAGCATGAAACTATTATTTGATGCATACATACCTGACCATAAGTCACCACTGGTAGATTGTTTTGGAGACCATTCGAGGCCCTATTTACAGCATTGTGTGACAGTCCATTTTGATCTTGCTGGATGGGCTCCTGCGTGCCCTCCCAGGCTCCGCCGGGGTCTTTGAAGCTGTTGTCGGTGGCATCGTGCTTGTTCTTCTGTGGCGAGGCGAAGGGGTTGAAGTCTCCCTGGACGTTGCGGTGGGGCTGGGTGTTGAACTCCGTCTCGAAAGACGACAGCTGCTGGGTCACGCCGAGGAGGCCTCCTACTTCCACGCTCAGAATCACCCAGATAACGTCTGTGAGGAAAAGCAGGCATGCATGAATATAGAGCAACTATAGTCCCGAGAAAAAAAACGACTATATCAATAACCAAGGAAGCAACATCACTACATTATATAATCTCACATCCGTAACATTGCAACCATGCCATGCTAACATGCTATGTCCCAAACAATGTTGTTAGCAGGAGAAAGACATTCACTCCTTTTATCATTTACTATTTTCTACATGTTTACACAGTTCTACATGCTAACCCAATTACGTAAATAGTCAATGACGCACAATCTGCATGGCCGATATTTGACAGTGTCTATATGTGGGTGTAACCAAGAAATTAGGTTATTGGGGTTAATGTTTCTTCAAAAAGGTACAATCCCTTACAAGCAGCCAAACCTCACACCCCAGATTAATTTTGAGGACATTTCCAAAACGTTTTACAAATGTAACATTCCCTAATTCTATGACTTTTCCAGGACCGTGACCAAACCCTAACCCTGCAAAGTTAGCATAGCAGCATGCATTGCCCCACATTAAAGTCATTCCACCACATTTCTGTCCCCAAGGCCTCCACACTTGAATGCCCTTTCTTCATCCTTAACCTACTTCTCAACCTAACAATTCACTTGCCATGTAATATGCATTATGTACCTCTGTTCATTTCAACACAGCTGAACCGTTACCAACAGAACAAAACAACTTACAAGAGGAAGAGTTTTTTTCAACTACAAGGTGGAGAACAAGCACATTTTTCCACATTTGATTTTACACTGCTTTTCCATCATAACAGTGATCATAATATGTTACATATTATGTTTGCACTGCCAATGTTTTGGTTGTCACCATAATCAATGGGTTGCCTGTTTATGGTTTTAATCAGATATGGAAAACATTTGTCTGATAGTTGTTTTGTTTGCTTTTTCAGTTTAACAGCCCTGACGAAGACATTGTATGTCAAACCGCTGGTTTAAATAAGTTAGCTAGTGTGGAGCTATTTTCTTCATTTACTGTAGCTCTGTTAGACTATTCATCACGATAAGTGTCATATTTGCTGATTTCCTACCTCCATAGAATAGTCCGGTGGCTGTACACATTCTCCATTGGCCCTGGTACATGCCTGGAGCAGTGGGACTGCGCATTTGCACACTCACGTCTGATATTTCCTGGGGTTCTAGAGACTTTACCATGACCATGTTTACATGCCCAAACTGGTCGCCGCCGATGTACTTAAGACAAACCCCGGGTGGCCACGACTCAGCCCCTGTAATATACACACAGGAGTTGTATTAAAAGACAATGCAAAAACAGAAACATAAAAGGTATTCGTAAGACATTACCTCCTACACACAATCATTCATAAATGTTTTTTATAGAAATGAATGAAGGAAAGCGCCACACCTGTGTTTTGTATTCTCCAGGTCTTTGTGAATTGTGTATCTGGGGGGACAGACTCTCCTTCCCCAATTGTCACGTCCTCAACAAAGGACATGGATGGCGTATTGACATTGGGACTCTCAAAGTCATAATATGCGCCGATAGCAGCCTGCAGGTTCCTGTTCCAACACAGAGGGGATGAGGGAGGGTGAGTTTGACGTAGAGGCTGACTGAGACTGAAATATTTCTGGAACTGAAAGCAAAAATTGGTTGAACGGTTCTACTCTATTAGTCTTGCCGTCTATTAGCACAGACAATGAAATGAGATAGTGATCAAGGTCATCGGCTAGTGTTTATTTACAGCATTTGATAGGGACACAAAAATAGAAGTCGAGACTAAGACCACTTGTTATCAGCCGTTCACGGATCACGACTGATTACGTCATCACACGAAGTGAATGGTGTTGCCTTGAGTTTCCTAAAGAGCGCAAGTTGACGAGCTTGCAGAGTATTATGTAATATGGCAGACAGTCTGCAATGAAAGGCCTCTGCTTATTTTAGCGAGCTAGCCAGTTAGCAGCCTCATCTTTGCTCTTAGTTTGCTCACAGCAGGACAAACTTTGCATTTTTTTATTTTTTTTAAACACTACTTTATAACAACTTTATCTCTTTATTTTCGCACGTGAAGTGATTTCGGTGAACGAAAAACAAAACAAAAACAAAACACTGATCTGGCACCAAGTGTGCAAT
Source organism: Polymixia japonica (assembly GCA_900302305.1). Classification (NCBI taxonomy): domain Eukaryota; kingdom Metazoa; phylum Chordata; class Actinopteri; order Polymixiiformes; family Polymixiidae; genus Polymixia; species Polymixia japonica. The sequence continues at coordinate 17,583 of OMKK01015289.1, read as the reverse complement.
ATTTCGCATTTTAACTCATGCTGACTGGGAGAGAGAGAGAGAGAGAGGGGCTTTACGTGAGAGAGAGGGCCCCTCCTCGGATCCCCGGACTCACCAGTTGGTCATGTCCAGGAAGAAGGCGCATCCGGCGGGGTTGAGCTGAAAGCCCAGCAGCCTCTGAAACTCCGAGATGAGGACGTCCTTGTCCGTGGTGCCCATGCAGCTGAACTTCTGCATCAGCTCCGCGTCCACGTCCATATCCATGCCCTCCATCGGCAGGTGGGTCGGGGGGGGAGGGGGTTCCTCTCTCTCAATTGAGTCCGAGGCCTTGTCGTCCGGCCATAACAACCAGCTCAACAACAACAAGCTCAATACGCATGGCAAGGGGGGGGACAACGTTTGACGTTACTACGGGATTTGCGCGTCAGGTTTTCGCGAATCACGGAGAGCGCAGACGTCATCTGTTGCTATTTGAAGCCACCTTTTTCATTGGTTTGTCAATGAATGAAACTTTGCTTCGATTTCGTTGATGGGAATAAATAGCCGATGGTCAAAAACCGATGACGCGATTAAGAAAACGGTGTATTTAAAATAAAATAAAAAATATATTATTAAATCAGTAGGTAACACGAGTGCAGGTGAAATATTTCGAAGTGCACCGGTTAGACTGGAGATATATATATTCAACCAAACAATTAGGAAAAACTATTAAATATTGAATATTTAGTTACAGTTACAATATTCACTGCTGCATCGTTGCTACCTTATAACAATGGCGTGCAAACGGAACTAAATGTGCCCAGCCTTAATATATGGTCGGAACTTCTATTGGAAACACCGGAATCGCGCTCTCGCCGGAGACCGCAGGGAAACATGCCTAAGTAAGTTCCATGATTATTTTAGGTTATGTTCAATTTTAAATTCTCAATGTATTATAAACCATGGTATGCCTTTTTTTTTTACCACCAACTTGTGATTCTATTTAACTTAAAAACAAAAGCAATCATATAAAGTCGTCTTTTAGTCAAACAAGGACCGTGTTTGGCTCCGTCTATTTGCTGGAATGAAGCAGGACGTTAGCTCGCAGGTGTTAGCCTGGTACACAAAAGGCATGCACAGCTCTAATCGATCTGTCTTATTATCTGGAGTAGTTATAGCTATAGTACTATAGCTACTGATAGTAGTACTATAGTTGGTCTCTAGCCTGATCAATCAGTCTAGACAACCTACTTGGGTTCGTGTTGTTACCCAGTTGTTTGTTTGAAAGGGACGAGAACCGATGCCATTGATACTACTTGTGTTTTAAATATGTTTGAAAGATATGGACATAATATCATATTTTGATTATTTTAGGAGATATTGTGATATAACTTGTAACATAATTTTCAAGGTCTAGTCTTGAGTTAAGAATCTACCTTTCCTCTTCCATCTACAAACTATTTCAGTAGTATATTGTAGGAATACAATACTACAGCTATGTAGTGTAACACTGGGATTACGTCGTCTCCTGTTGGATTTCCCAGAGATGACCAGTCTCCTTGTATTATATGGACCTAGTATGTGTGGGGGTGAGGGAGGTACATATACTAGAATCATCCCAATCTCACTTTCTCTTATTGATGATGGGCATTTTAAAAATCACTTTAAAATGCCCATATTGCAGTCTTCACAATATAGATATTGCGTTCTTTCATATTGTGATATCAATATAAATTCGATATATTGTCCAGCCCTAGATTTAAAGCAGAATCTGATGCACTGTGACTGTACCTCTGCACCCGGAGTTTATTTCCAACACCTCAGCTGTGGTGACCATTGACTAACAGCGAAACCCAAGAGCAACAAATAAGTAGCAATACAAAATTATAAAATAACATGGTGGTGTTAAAATCTAATATGAATTCAGGTCATTGACGGCGGTAGTTTCCTTGTGTACCAATTACTCTCACTGACCATCATCTTCTTAACTGTTCCGTAGATTCTACTGTGACTACTGTGACACCTACCTGACACATGACTCGGTAAGATGTTTGCATGCTTCAGGAGATTCGCGAAATAAAACCATTAAACACATGAGATAATAACTCCGGTGCTTTGCTCTTGTAAAACATACATGTTTTTCTTATCCTGTCTCTTCTTCATCTTAGCCATCGGTGAGAAAGACCCACTGCAGTGGTCGAAAACACAAAGAAAATGTGAAAGATTACTACCAGAAATGGATGGAAGAGCAGGCCCAGAGCCTCATTGATAAAACAAGTAAGCTAATGTTTGGCTGAACACTTTCTTGTAGAATGTGGCATAGTTGTCTTCTTCTTTGCTTTATTTGTACATATGTGAGGCCATCTATGGTATTAACTAAAGTTTATTAAATTTATCAGAGACCATGTACAAAATACATTAATTTCAAACAAAGAGAAAAGCTTTGTACCAGATTTAGCTACTAGCTAATTTCCATCTGTAGTCCCTGGACAAGTGAACAGAAACAATAAAACACAGAGCAAAACCTATCATCTCCACTAAGATGCACCAACAACCTATTGACATCCACACTAACACATTTAGGAATAAACACAAAGCAGAACACAAATATCAAAATATGACATGCGTATATCCAAAGTTATAAAAACAGGTCGTTAAAATGTCAAATTAATGCTGACAGGACCGGTTACTTAAAATCCATTTTTTAACTTCACAGGAGAAGATATGGAAATTTGTGCAGGTTTTCAGATTGACGGGGAGCTTATTCCATTCTTTAATGGCTTTAAAAGAAAAAAGCCGATTGTGCAAAAGCAGAGCCTCGTTTAGGGGCTACATTGTCCCCTTGAAACAGACCTTGAAGCTCTGCTCATCTGCTCACAGCAGAGCTGAACAAAGCTCTCCATCGGTGGAGGAGCAACATTATGAATTATCTTATGCACTAAACAGACATCTGAATACAAAATTGAGTTTTCAAAGCTTAACATTTTATATTTAACAAGTATATCATAATGATGATATACTTGTTAAATATATACATCTACATAAATATTTGGAAAAACACCCCCCAAAACCCCGGGTTTTACATGGGATATGGAACACGGGTTCAACTCGTGTTGGACCTATTCCGTCTAGTAACCCGTGTTCCTCCTTTCATACCGAAGCCGAGCCATTTCAACCCACGTAAAACCTAGGTTGTGACCAGGGTCGAATAACCCGCGTCAGACAAGGGTTTTACCTGGGTTGTATAAATCAGTGAGTATACACGCAGTAACATATGCTCCACAATTTAAAAAAAAAAAAAAATAGCAATGTGGCTATGAGAGTAAATGTATTCCTTGCTAGAAGATACTTGATCGCAGAGGTTTGTTTTATTTTGTTGTGTAGAACACAGGTGTGGCGGTCCTCTAGAACAAGCTAGTATTACATGGTGGTTTGGGCGCTAATGCTTTGCTCCTTCTACCCTCACAGCGGCTGCATTCCAACAGGGGAAGATTCCTCCCACACCGTTCCCCGGTGGCCCTCCCCCAGGTGAGTTTATGATCCCTGTTCACGCATGTTCACGCATATCCCTCAATAATGTTTCAGAAATTAATTATTTAAAAAAAATTTTTTTAATCTTTTTTTTTTTTAAATTTATTGGTCATAGCCTCTTCATGTTTAAAGATTCAACTGAAGTATACAGAAATGTGGTCAGATATATGTACAGGTCGTGCACACAGATGCAGAGCAGAATATGCCAAGCAGGGCAGATTTCCAGATCAGCCCAGAGCATAGGAACAGGGCAGAAATTATGTATTTACAGCGCTACGAGGCTTCAGTACCCTCCTAGCTGGCTGAGGCTGGGACTATTGTTGCAGAAATCATTGTGCACCTGAATGCTAGTTGGCATGATGAATGCTAGGAAACCCTCCATGGTACACCATGTGGAGTTGAGCCAAAGGCTAAATGTGCTCCATAGCTGCATCGGCTCTGCGTAGAGAGAATAGGAGGCACGGCCCGAGATGTAGCTCGGTTTGGACCTTGTCCTCTGCTTCACAGAAGAAACAGTAGACGGCTATGCCTGTTTTGGCATTTGGTTCTTTTTCCAGACACGTCAATTAAACACTTTTACATCTTTAATTAAGAGAAATTAGTTGAAATTCATATTCCAGGTGCATTCTGGTTTACAGGGGTGTATACCCATGGGATAAATCAGCAGGGGTGTGATTTTTCCGGATTAACCCGGAATTCCAGATTAATCTTTTTCTGAGGGGTGGGTTGAAATGGAGAGGATTTGAGGACAGCCATAGGCTGAGGTGCATGAATATTGTTTTTCCTTTCCAAGTATCCATGAGGGTGTTTGTTTACGTTCAGCTCGAGCACAATAGACCTCGGGCAGCTGACGTCACGTGCGTTGCATTCTGGGCCGAGTCGCCATATTGTGAGGGTAGTCATGCTTGTTTACATCGGTATCATCATGGTTCGGCAGGTTTGTTGTGTAAAAAACTGCCACAGCAAATCTCATCGAAATATTACTAAGCAGCCTGGCCAGAAGCTCGACAACTGCATTCATTTCTACGGTTTTCCATCATGGAGGAAACATGGGGGAAAACAGGGGGGGGTGGTGGTGGTGGCGGCGGCGGCTCTATATTTTCCTGCTTTTTCGTCCTTTGCCAAGTTTCTCTCCTCCATGGATTTGACCCTTAATGTTTGTCTCACAGGCGGACCCCCCCGTCCAGGCATGCTGCCAACACCCCCTATGGGTGGCCCTCCCATGATGCCTATGATGGGGCCTCCACCCCATGGAATGATGCCTGGCGGACCTGGTAAGACATTGTTTTGTTTTGTTTGAGTGACAATATTAACTGCATCCCAATTTGTGTTACGTTTTTCGCCAGCAGAATAAGCAAACTGGTGTTGTTGATGATTATCATGACTGGTGGCCTTGCTGAGACTACCTGGTTATACCAATTACAGATATATGTTCTCTCTTATCTGTGCTGTAGACTGCTCACGAAAAAGATACATTTTTCTGTTTTTCCACTACTTCATATTAGACACAAGTTTGGCATGCAGCGATCAATAATCAATAAAACATTAGTCAATAATCAAAAATGAATAATTGAAAAGGCCATATACTCAAACCGAATCTCAAACACTTGACAGGACATATTCTTAGGTAGGGCTGGGCAATATGGACAAAATACCTCAATATTGATATTTCAGCAGTATTGTAGGGACGGCTATTGGTGCTTTCACAAAATATTTACACAATGGGATATATTTTTAATTTGATAAATAATCATCAGTAATGTGGATATGACTAAGAGGGTAAAGGCAAATAATAGAACAGCTAGAACAGGAACCAGGAAGACGACACTTACGCCATATCACGCGATATTACGATATCCAAAATCCTATCACGATATCGATACGTTGCCCAGCCCTGTTCTTATGTAGGGTGTGCCTTCACGCTCTGCGGCGTGATAATGTTTTAAAGAAGCAATACCTAAGATGTCCGTGTCTTTGCCGCGGTACGCAGGGAGCATGAGGCCGCCGATGGGAGGGCACATGCAGATGATGCCAGGACCGCCACACATGATGCGTCCTCCTCGACCCATGATGATGCCAGTCAGGCCCGGCATGATGCGGCCGGACAGATAAGACTGAGCGGATCGTTCGTGTTCTTTGCTGCCATGAACAGTCATCGTCTTTCGAGGACACTAGCTACCAATACACACAAATATTTTAACACGTCTACTTTGTACTTTGGTCCCTGATGTAGTCATGTCATTTTTGTTATTCCAAGTCTGTTTGAGGCATGGTATTTATTACTGTTTCAGTTTATCGAAAAAAGTATTTTCACAGCCCTCTCTTGCAAGTCAGATTTTATATTGTATTTTTAGTATTTCCAGAATGAAACATCTTCTCTCCATTGTTAATTGCAAGGATTGGAATATGCTGTCCTGTCTGACATACTGTTCAACATGCCTGAAAGAACATGTTTGATTTAGGAATATTTTGTGAGTATGTTTTGATTTTTTGTCTACCCAATGTTTTTGTTTCATTTTATTGCATTGTTTTTTTCAGAAATAAACAGTGATTTCAGACTGGGGTGCTCCACAATTATTGGCTTGCATCCATCCATCCATCTATTTTCTAACTCACTTAATCCTGGTCAGGGTCACGGTGGCAACAGAGCAGCTGATATGTCCCTTTCCTCAGCAACTTCCTGTAGCCTTTCCTGAGGGATCCCTTGGTGTTCCCAGGACAGCCAAGAGATAATCTCTCCAGCGTGTCCTGGGTCTGCCCCGGGGTCTCCTCCCAGCTGGATGTGCCCAGTACACCTCCAGTGGGAGGGGTCATCCTTACAAGATGCCCGAACCGCCTGAACTGATTCCTCTCCATGTAGAGGAGCAACAGCTGTACTCTGAGGTCCTCCCGGATCACAGAGCTCCTCACCCTATCGCGGAGAATGAGCACCGCCACCCTACGGAGAAACCCTATTTCAGCCGCTTGTATCCGTGATCTCATTCTTTCGGTCACTACCCATAGCTCATGACCACAGATGAGGGTGGGAACGAAGACCAACCGGTAAATTGAGAGCTTCACCTTGAGACTCGGCTCCCTCTTCACCACCGCGGTTCGGTACAGTGCCCGCATGACTGCAGCTGCTGCACCTAACAGGTGATCAATCTCCTGATCCCTTTTACCCCCATTCGTGAATAAGAATTTTTGCCTTATTTTTACAAAAATGTTTTGCTTAAAGTAATTACACTTACCCTCTTTTGGAATAGGCTACTTATAGGACAAAGTATGACATCACAAACAAGCTGTCCATAGTAGTGTTTTACTGCATAGTAGATACAGGGGATCTAGTGGATGCAAGCTGTTGAAATTTACAATAGCTATGGTCCAAGAATTTCCCCCTCAAAAGGTCCAGGTTAAGTATTTCCTCAAAAGTAGTTTTTGATTTGTTGACTATATGTCAGATGATGATTAATTTGAGAAACGCAGTTCTGTCTATGGTTTTCTTTTAATCGTGACTACCTTACACATTCACACTCAATTGCTGCTGCTCACATATCCACCAGAGAGCAAAGAAGCAAAATCTTATCCAATCTAGTCCCAAACAGAACATATAGAGATCAAACCAGAAACATTCTTTCCTGCTTTGAACTTGAGTAGATTTCTAATGTTCTATTCAGATGGTGATGCTAGCCTTTGTTACATCATCAGAACATCTTGAGTGTTCTGTTCAATTTGAGATGTTGGCTGTGTTACATCATACCATATAATAGTCATTATATACTAAAACATTCTGCAAAATGTACGTTCGGAATAATTTTGCCCTACATCTTTAATTAGAATTAATAAACTTTGAAGTGTCAAATATCGTTTTGGTAATAAAATTCAGCACAGCCAGGGTCATGCAAACAAGAAACTGAAATATCTACCCAGCCTGGAATAAGAATTGAGTCAATTATATTTAAAAAAGAATCACAGCCCTTACATAAGGACGTTTAGCTGGCAGTGGCTCATGGTTTAATTGACATTTCTATCTATAGTGCCAGTGCCATGCAAGAATTTAGTTTCTTTCCTCATCGGCCGAGTTGCATATTTGATATGCATGATCAAAAATGTATGTCTATAGTTATAAAATGTCCTCAACAGAGGGCAGTAGAGAGTCATGTTTTGCAATTAGAGCGCTGCGTAAAACATGGGAATAATGTGTAAAGACTGACTAATTGCTGGCATGCACGGTTCTTTTTTTTTTAACGTATCTTACCTAGGAGAACCATTATTAATGGACACAATGACTTGCTTGTTTTGTTAAAGGGAAATTGCATTTGTTTTATTATATAATTGTTTTATGCTGCGTTTGCCTTTGCCTACTAGCAGACCAGTAAGAAAAACCTGGATAGACAATGAGAAAAAAAATCTCATGGTTCTATGAGACCCAAAAGAGAAGAAATGTGGTAGCCGTCAGTCATATATGTTGTAATATGTCAGCTCTGATGAGAACTCAGAACATATAGTAAATCATTCAATCTGACGGCCACTCCAAAGGGATAGACTGCATTAAACATACTATAAACATCCACTCTCCACATCAATGTGACAGGAATAAAACCATGTTAATGCACATTTTATGCATATGTTGAGCATATGCTGATGCCCGTGTGTCAGCTGAAATCGTCCTTTATGAATATTCAATCTAGCCATGAAGTGGAGCACTGCCCTGAAGGGATTGAAGTGGAGTAGGGAAAACTGTTTATGATCAGAGCTCAGGAGCAAAGGGGGCCGACAGTAGACAGAATAAGCCTTGATCGTAAAAAAAGGCTACTGTACTACCGCCGAGAGAAAGGAAATGTCGTGTCAGAAGCCATAAATAAGTGGCAAGTGGTAAATAAATGGTTAAAATTAGAAACGAGCAAAATCAAAGAGTCTGAAGAACACTGATCTGAAAATATCTCCCACCTGTTTATAACCATTATCTTCGAGCGTAGAGGAAGTGCCCTTTGGGAGAAAACACAGACGTCCCTTGATGTTGCTGTTACTGTGGACTAGTTAATGCTCACCTCTTTGATATTCCTGTCATGCAAGTGAATGCAGTAACGTCCCGAATACCAACGCTAAGGGCTCGCTGGAGAGGCACTCGGAAAGCTATCCTCCGCTGCCCCCAGACCTCGCCTCAAAGACACAGGGGGGGGAAGGGGGCCGTGGAAGGACACTAAGAAGGACTCTTGAATGATTAACTGTTGTTATCAAACAGGGCGACTGTGCCTGCGGGCCAGCCCGGCGATCCGCATGGATTTACGCACACTCGGTAGGATCAATTGGGTTCAAGTTGTATATTCATGATGGTGCATCTTCTCGCGCATTCCGCATGCTGTTGGCATTCTTACCGCTCGCGGTCTCGGTTGAATGGAAAATGATAATCTCCTTACCGCGTGTCTTCTGAAGCCAATTGGCTCGTGACTGTATGACGACCAACATGGTGCTCGGAAGAGGATGATTGCACAGGGGGTGCTGGGTGGACTATTGATTAAAGGAAGAAGAGGAAGTGAGCTGTCAGCCAGGAACGGGTAGACAGAATTTTTGGCGGACTTTGTCGATACCTCCTTTCCCTTCTCCCTTTCCTCATCCTTCTGCTTCTCCCTGCCCCATCTCTCTTCTACGTCCTCTCCTCAGCCCTCCCCTCTCTTTCCCTGCTACCAACACTACTGTGTAATTTAATCCATTTAGTCATGGCTCCGGATCAATATCCATTTTCCTCGGCCTTAGGGAGAGCCTCTTGAATCTACTTGTTTCACACAGTGGCTTTGTTGGCCGGCTGGGGCTCCCATGGGCCTGCAGGCCTATACAGATGTAACATTCCACAGGCTCTGAGGAGCAAAGGAAAAGCTTACATCTAATCTCTCACTTACTCGCCGTAGAATGAACGTCATTTATCAAAGCCGGACCAAAGGAGTCAATGTTTACATGTTTACCTTCTTGCCGTTGTTCTTTGCACGAATCAAAATCTTGATTTTTTTTTGTGTGTGCGGGAATCTCAGAAGGATCATTCTCTATCATCGAAATGTCCAAACGCAACGCTCGGCGAAGAAGCGAATCAATGACATTCAATTTGATTCAATTAAGGCTGATTTGATTAATGGTCTTTGCAAGTGGACCAGGATGAGAGATGGACCAGGATGAGAGATGGAATTATTATCCCCCTCTGGGACTGATTTATTAACGGCTCATTGGATCATATCGGGGCCAGTCAAGTGTTTAGATACGGTTTGCTGTAATGAAAAGTTCACAGGGTTGATCCTCTCAACAGCTGAGGTGTCCTGTCAGAGTGTCCTTGAACAAGATGCGGAACCTCTATCTGCTCACCCATTGCAGGTTCTAAATAAATACAAGCACTAGTCAATGCTTTTGGCAAAAACAGGTAAACATTGTTCGCTGCCCAACTACTGTATAAATTGGCATTTGAAGAGTACACCGCCTGCTCTGTGGTGGCCTGGCGTTGGCCAGCTGTACACTTTTGTGGACAATGATGGTGATTCTCCTTCACCCGCTCCTCTGCTTTGTGCATTGCTATGTTTTATAAATAACCACATTAAATATTCATTGTCAACATTTGCATGGAAAGTATCTTGCACTTCACAGTCGAGTTTCATAAAGTCAAAAGGACAGATAAGCATTTATATGCACAAGTATTAACTGACACTACGGACTCATAAGCTACATGTAGGACAATACCAATCCAACCAAAAATAGATTGCAATTGTTGTATGCTGTTCACACTTTTGTGTCACATTTGTATACTTCAACGGAAAATCTACCCAACAATAGAATGAAATATATTAACAGTTTAATCAACTTTTGTGTGTAGGCCTACATAAGCAACTCTACTAAAACTAAAAACAGAGACTCAATTATGTGATGTCATCAAGAGGTGACCTGGAGATGTTCTGTTCAATGGGAGGCTATCCTGGGACTCATACACTCACATACACTCACACATTTTGCAGCCAAATTATGCTCATGACATGGAATTGATTCCAAACAAAATAGAATCCTCTCCTAATCACTCTGGGTGCTGTCACAATGTCCACAAATGTCTTTGTATTTTGATGACATTAAAATCAATTAAAATACATTAAAGGTCTCTCAGTCAGAGAAATGTGAAAATCCATAAGATAACAGGTCTCTTGTAAGTGTTTTGCAGTTCTCATTTGTCTGTGTAAATTGTAAATACTCTGTACTGTACACTGTGTATATTTCATCGTATTATTATTTCACTTTTTGTCTTTCTTATCACTTAGGGCAAGAAAATCCAATTTTAGAAATGGCAGATTCCTAGCCTGTGAGGCTCTTTTCTGCTCTTTTTCAATCTGTTAACCACCAGCCAAGATCCATTAGCCTACTTTATATGAAGAGTTATTTTCTAAAATGCAAATATTTCCATTTTGTGGAAGAAAAATCGGTACCTGAAGGTCAACATTGATATCCTATTATTTCAGTCAATTAAGGGCTTATTTACTTAGTAGTTATTATTACTCGTCATGTTAGAATGTGTTTTTCATCATTTATAAAGTCAAAATTGGATTTCTGACCTCAAACTGAATGGAATACAATGACCGTCCCAGAATCCTTCACCACTGGGGTCATGTACTGTACAGATGTGACTCCATGCACATGTGACTCTGGAATGTATGGGGAATTGAAATCCCACCCTTTGACCCTATTCACATGCCCTCTCTGTCTTCCCGAGCAACAAGGAAAATATTAGCTCCCTTCAGTTCAGCCTCCTTTTCACTTGGGTAGTTTACCAACAGGAGAGATACAGTCTACTGCAATATCCTCCGAACTTGCACAGTTTTATTGGTAATGATCGTGGAAGATTATACCTTCCTGCCTTTGGAGACGGAGAGAGGAGAGTTTCTCCAAAATCACTCCTTCCCCGCTCTTCCCCACCGATCTAATACATCTGAGGCATGCACCTAAATGCCTCAAGTGTCCCAAATTGTTTTCCGTTGAAAGGCAGTCTTCTCAGTCAAGTACCTCTCTCCGTCTCCCCGACAGAACATTCTCTTCATACCCTGCTGTCAATCAATATGCATCGGAGGTGGAATTGAAAAACCCATCATCTGTAACTATCTCATTCGTGCATGTAATGGCGTTTAATACTAGGGCTTCACTCTTGGCAGAAATGAGCAAAAGCGTCTTCTATCAAGGTATACAAAAACCCGTTATCTCCTGTCGGGTATTGTTCCTGTCTTTTGATAGAGATTTGAGCTAGATGTTGATTTTCATTCACTGTGACATACAGGTTCCTTATAAATTAGCATACGTGCTCAAACCCTTAAAACAAAACCCAATATATATCTTTTCATCTTTTTTTGGCCCAGAGCTGTTAGCGCAACTGTGAAAAAGAGCTTATTCTGGTGAGTCCATCAAATCTGCCTATTTGTTTTCAACAGCCCAGCTCCATGAACTCTCCCCTGTTGACATCGCAGATTACAGTCTTGATTGTCTGGACAGTCGGTCATGTTCACACATGTTCACTTTCCATAAAAATGATTTCCCTAATTTTCAGCATCACACAACAAACTCATCTGCACACTGCTCACCCACAGCAGAGCGTAGTTCAGTCCACATTTGACTCGATATCCACATTGTTTATTTGTATATTTTACCATTTATTGGATATATATAGTTTCATTATATGCTGTTTACTTTCTGTTATGTGGTTATTTGAAGCACCGATACATTGAGTCAAATTCCGTCAAATGTACTTTTCTAATTAATAGTTTACCCACCTTTTTATTTACCTCTACATCAGGGGCTTGTGAATGCTGAGGAAGCCAAACAAGACATCCTTTTGTCAATGTAAACGTCCTTTGAGAGGACATTGACTTTCCATCAAGACACTGACCCTTTCCTCATCAATGTGTTAACCTCTACCTCGCCCAGGAGTTTGTTACATACTATTGGCTGTAAAAAAAAAACATTAAAATGATATCAAAGGCAACCATACCTTGGATGATTCTAGAAATTAAAAAAGACTAGATGAATCTAGGTTAAGGCTTTAATCCTATCAGGGATGCAGTGGAGGGCAAACCCACCTAAACTCAGTTTACCCATCTTTATTTGTGGAATAGAATTTACAAACCTTTTTATGGTGACATAAATCTTCATCGACTAAATTCACAGTAGGCTATATATCGATGTAAGCAGTAGCCTGTCAAACTGATGTAAGACATAGGAAATATATTTAAAGGGAGTCATCACATTCACTGATCTCAGTATTGACCGTATGTGTGTGCATGTAAACACAGCCACTGTTAAATCACATGCCTCATAATCTCTATAAAACAGATATCTGCATGTGAAAGCAGGATCTGTAGGCAACGGGACAAGACTTTGGTATCGGAAGCGTTCCGGTTTCTGTTTGTAGTTCCGGGTAGTATTGACCAATCACGTTTGAGCGGGAGAGCAAACGACGCGACGCATTGGCTGAAATGCAGCCTCGGAACCCGTCAGTTATCGTCCGACAATGATTTAGCATTTTAATAGTTTTTTTTTTTTCATTGTAGCTTTTTATTAGCTTTTTAATTTAATTAAAAGTCTTTGCCCGGATATCTGTTATCCAGATATCCGCTGGCTACACCGGAACCCCCGAAATACTGTCCGTTGCCCCCAGAGGCTGAATCATCGTCAGACTGATAACTGACGAGCAGGTTGAGAGACAATACTAGTGTGTTCCTGCTTTACACTCCAGTAGCCTAACTGTTAAAAAAAATAATTGCCTCCAGAAAAGATGGAGTCAGGGGTAGAGTCTATTTTAAAGACAGGAAAGCGAAAGTATTCTTTTATGTGCAAAAGAAAAAAGCCCAAATGTTACTGGCTACCCTACCTGCATCTCAGAAATACCCCTGAAGGCAGCGCTGCTTGAGGCTATCCAACAACGGCCTGTTTTTCTCTCTTTTTGTTTTGTTTTTTTTACTTTACACGTAAATTAAGTTCTTGGGTTTCTTTTCTTTAAAATGGCTTGTTTAAGCCTCGAGACAAGTGGGACATGGTTGAGAGATGTTCCTAATAATTCTGACGCTGAGTGTACCGATCCTTATTTAAGAATAGATTTTTATTTAAACTCAACAGTGTTTAATGTCTTTCTTCCTCATCCGTATTCTTAATCTGTCTGTAAGGGGGCTTCATGAGCTATCTAATAATGGAACTGGATTGTATTACAGTGTTACTCTACCGGGGATTAATCACCCGCTTCTCCTACCTGAATATATAGAGCCTGTCCGATTGATTCACGGCATCCAATATCATTACCATCATTTTCGTATCTATCTCCAGTACTTGCTGGATATGTGGCTTGTCAAGGGCAACTATTATGGTGGCATTACATTCAAGTGACCTGGCTCTGAACCGTCAGCACTATCAGTGGATTAATTACCCCACTTTGTCTCTTCTCTCTACCTGCTCTCCCTTTGTGTCTCTGCCGCCTTCCATCTCTGTTTCCTTTCCTTAAATGCGTCCTTCCTGGATTTCCTCTGTGAAAGCGGCCATGGTAGCCGGACTGTGGAATATAGATTGCATCTCCGTGATTACGACTGTTTCTGCGAGACGGGACCTGGCGCTGGGGTTTTTGTTTGGGTTTTTTTTTTCCCGGAGAAATCACAGTGCGGACATTTTGACACGCAGTAAAAAAAAGAATGCTTTATCAGATTGATTTTTACATTTATTTATTTTTTCCTCGTTTTGTTTTTTTAATCTTCAAATCCTGTGCCAACCGCAATAAAAGAGGAAATGTGTTTAATCTGTCAGTGGCCATTGTCATCACATCACCCCCTGATGGGGAATTCAAAAACATGGAGCCATGCCTATTGTTTTCACTGAGAGCAGAAAACACAATGTGAACTTAGCACAGGAAGGTTGCCTCTAGCCTCGACAGGCACACACACACACACACACACACGGACACATGGACGTGTGTGCATGCGTGAAACACACACGCACATACACATACACACACACACACACACACACGGACACACGGACACATGGACGTGTGTGCATGCGTGAAACACACACACGCATACACATACACACACACACACACACACACACACACACACACACACACACACACACACTGGGCCCAGGGGCCCCAGTACAAGAGGGACTTTGTCCATGTGTGGCTGCAGTCTGCTGTGTGGTACCATGGGGAGGAGTGGGC
>OMKK01015284.1:1614-22054 GCA_900302305.1 Polymixia japonica | reverse complement strand
CAATTACACCCAGGTTCCAGGAACATCTATGACATAATTCTGCCTGCATGTCATGTGTAATACTGTGATACTGTCCCTTATCAAGTCTCATTGTTTTGTGAGCATATGACCTTCAGAATCACTTCAGAATTCATACCCTAAACAAGTAATGATGACATTTTAAATCTTAGTAGCAGTTAATCTTAGTAGTACGAAGGATGAAGGTTAGTTTTATTTGGTTGGTCCACAGATGAATGGAAGATGGTTAAGTAGGGATCATTAACCAATTCACTGATTAAGGAGAGATGAAAACAACAGAACAATGGTAATGATCTCTTGTGACATTATTCAAGATGATTTACATGTAGACACCTTGCTTGGATAAAAGAGGCAGGTTATGTGCATGTATGTCATCAAAATCTAAATCAAAACCCATCTCTTCTTGAATTTCTCAATTCCCAGGCTATCCTAACAATACCCACTTGTTTGTTCAGTGTAATTTATATCTCTGTTGTCCATTGCATAGAATAAAGTGTTAAAATAGTATTATTCTTACAATAGCTTCACCCAAAAATGTTTAAGCAAAATCCCCCCCAAAAAATCTGCCTTTTGTATAAAGTCTCAACATTTGGATTCATAAATTCTGTTAAAGCAACAGGACTGTTTTTAAATCTTCCAGGGAAGGTTTGCTGAGCACCTCTGGTCTATTTTTAGCAACAACCTGCTTCACATTCATACAATTACACACGTTCACACCTGGGAGCCACACAGTAAACAACAGGCTTCTAGGCTTCTCCATTGGTTGGGGGTTAAGTGTCTTGCTCAAAGGCACCTCAGGTATGGTTAAGGAAGGGGATGATATTGCTGTGCGTTGACTTTTCCCACCCACATTTTCCCAGTTTGTTGTGGGATTGGAACAGTCACTCTCTGTCCACTAACCCATGCAATCAACACCCATACACACTGACAGGGCCTTAAAACAAGCAGGGGCGCTGTGTGCTGACATTGCAATGATACCACTGATATCAAAATTAAATGACTTTTTTTTTGTTTTGTTTTGTCATTTATAGGCCATCTACGCCTTTATTAGCCAATACAATGTGACCCAATAGTATTCAACACGGGACTTTTATTTTTAAGGAGCCTCTGCTTTAACGATTTCTTTGCAACGTGATTGGTTGCTGTTGCCCTGCTTATGAGAGATTCGCTATTAGGAACAATCAATAAGTCAGTCTGCTTGGGTTGCACCTGCAGAGGGAGAGAAAGTGCTGTGTGCAGACATTTCCCGGACACGTTGTACAGTGAGTCTGAGAGGCTGTGCTTAGGACTACAGAGAGAAATACACCTCGCTCTTCAACACAGGAGAAGGTAAAGAGAAGTGATAAAGGCTATGAGTTGGAAGTAATAGGATTTGCCTGAACATCAAGTGCGCACACACACGCACGCACACACACACACCTCTGCCCAGCAAAGAACACATGATAACTACTGTGAGAGTGTTCTCTGGTGTTGTCCTTGATGCACCTGACACAGTGAGTGTGTATCCTAGTGGGTCCGGGGCAGCTCAGGACAGGTTCTGGGTGGCCTCCTCTCCACCTGGACGCTCCAGCATCAACTCAACATGCAACTTCCAAGAATAAACAGCGTCTTCGCGTCATTGTGTTTTGCTGACTGTACTGTGGTAAATGCTTCGAGTTAGATTCATAAAAACACTTAGAAATATATACAGTGGTTAATATCATTAAACTGTATATCATGTTTAATCATATGCCAGATGGAAGTGTCCAAAAACATATCTTGGTTAATAGATTTATTGCATATTTAAGTCATAATATTCTATGATAAATACTATACATTATTATTATCATTAATAATAATAATAATAATAATAATAATAAGAGATCGTGTGTCTGTTAATGAATTAAGGCGGATTGTCGACGAGCAAAGCTGAGTTTTAGTGGTCTAACAAGGGTTTAATATCCTAAACATGGGCTGCATTTTCTCAGGAAAAGGCCGACTGTAAATGAATCAATAGGATATCAGAATAAATGAAACAAATCTTAACCAAAATAAACGTTTATAAACAATAGCACATTTCAACCACACACACACACCAGCCCCCTACCGGCCTGAGTTTATAAGGTTTAGTAGTAGTGGACTGTACCAAACTGGAGCAGGGGGGGGGGCGTCAAATCAAGATGTTAATTTCATTTTAAATCTTGAGAAACTGAAGATATATAGTGTGAAATCCCCTATTTAGGAAGTATAAATAGCCATTCTTAATGGATAATGTAAGGGTAAATAACAGAATATGAAGTGATGGTTAGGACAGCAGAAGCAGCACCCCTGCTCTGGGAGTCTGGATCACAGCTACACAAGACAAGGCTCTGCTCGGTTCCTTCACACCGACAGACTGACTGGTCCTGAGGAGCAAGTGATAATGTCTGCCCCATGCATGTGCTCTCACAACTTCATTCCTTGAGACGCATCATTTCGTTAAGGACGACTATTATTCTACACCGGTAAGTGGCTTTGCAACAACCTATCTGACTGAGTGTTATTTGAGATGTCAGGGTGTGTGAGGCTGACTGAGGTACCAGTGCGCAGGATGTGGACAGTGAATGATGAAATACTTCACATGGATGGCATGAAGACTGGGGCGGGAGGGAGGAATTAATTTATGTGCATCTGTAGAAGAACACATTGTCCCCGAATACACAATGAACCACATGGCAACTGTTTCTTATCGGGGTTATTGTTTTGTTATTACCATCCCGATCTGTCATTATTACAATTTGGGCCTATTTCTGATTCATCATTCATCTGAGTCATGTGTGATACAGGAGAAAATACAATACTGTCTTATTTTACAGTGTTTTTTTTTTTTTTTGCGAAGATATATTTCTGTCTAATATAGGACAATGTCTTGAAGAAAGGTTATTAATTGAGATGCGATGATTGTATTTAATAACGCAGTTGGGGTTGCATAGCATCGTCTACAATCTAGCATTCCTCCGTTAGTCTACTATTTTGCGTTCCTCGGATTATGAAATTGCGCCCTTTGCTTTACATAAACCGAGCTAATCTGGAAGTGGCAAAGAAAATCTATTAATCACTTAATCCTGGTGTGTGAAGGCGAGACGCGCTGAGTGCTAACATATAGTGTCATTTAGAGGAGGTTTTATTTCCGTTGTACCGTTTTACACATGTAAAAAAATGAAAATGTTGCATCACAGGTTAGTTTTATTTGGGGTTTTTCCCTCGAGTCTCGAGTGTTTGGGTTCATATGTAAATCACCTCGTGCTTCTGCGTCGCCGTTCAATTATTCAGGCGCGTAGAAACGTGAGAGTCTCTGCGTCTCTGCGTCCGCCTCTCTGCGTCTCTGCGTCCACCTCTCTGCGTCTCTGCGTCCAGTCCACCTCTCTGCACATCTCTGTACAATCATCTGCTAAAAGTATATGTTCATGGGCTTTTCCAAACAATGAATTATAAATGATACCCATTCATACACTTTGGTGCCACGGCCATGTGATTTCCATGTGGGAAACAAACTACCTTATTCTAAGGCCCCTGCATTCTCAGAATAAAGCTATTATTCTGTGTGTAGACGCCATAAAACGACTCCCTGTGAACGTAGCTCTAGTGTCACATTGTTAAAAAATACAATAGAAGTTCATACTGAAAGTAGTGTTTCTGATGGATGTGGCCTTTATGTTTGGGGAATTCAGTAAAACTATTGATTAATTACCTCATGCACCTTCAGTAGGAAAGTAAGGTATCTGCCTGTTGGGTTGTAGGTTGTACTATTTCCTATGGGAACTGGAGCAAAGGAGAGAAGGGGAGAGGATGTTTAGTGTGGATTTTTAAGAGCCACGGTCTTGTAAAATTATATTTAAAAAATGCAGGCTAAATTATCTCGATATTCACGTTTTCATATTATTGATTTATATCACAATGTATCTGAAAACTCTACCTTGCCCAGCTACTAACAGTATGGGATGTGTGATGTGACATTTCAGTCCAGTCCCCGAGGATACAATGAAAATATAAACCATCACCCCTCTGTCACTGTGTCAAAAATACAACAGAGGGGCAACTTCAGTGAGTTTTTCCTCTCCAGTCGGACGTCATGTGGAGAAATGGGAAACTGCACCTCTATGTATTTATTTTATTTTTATTTTTTGAGTGACGGGGCGGTAGTGGTTTATATTGTCTTGGAAACATATTCAAACGTGAATTCAAAAGTTAAACACATGTCCCATGTTGTCCATAAGTATTCTGTTGGAAATTCACATACACCCTAAACTCCCATTAGGATGTATTGAAGAGACCGGGTCTTGGCTCTTCTAGCAAGAAAAACAGAATTAAAAGAAATTTGAAAAGAAAACATTGATCTAAGCCCCTAAAAACAATCTAAAGATGGCGTCTGAGTGACGTGATGTGAAAAGTTGAACACATCTTTTCCAAGTGTGGTGATTTAGCTCACATAATGAAAGGTGGCTGAATACTTATGCAACTATGTTTCTCTGTTATTTTAATTTTATTTGTTACACATACATTTTTAGAAATTCCTTCTAACTTTGATAAAATGTAGTACTTTGCATAGAACACAGACAGAAATCCCAAGGTCACTGAGATTTGGGTGTGCTGCGTTCACTTGGAGTGAAACAAGTCAGGCAAAAATATTTTGGAAGTAAATCGGAGAGACGAACTCCAACAAACTGACCTTTAACCTCCTAGCTTCAACCGACAGAATCTGGCCTAATTATACACAATGACAACGAGAAACCTCTTCACACTCTCACACCTCTTCATCTCTTTTATCTCTTTGTTGGTTATAACACTCACTGCTATGTTTCTTTTTTTAACCACAGATATTTGGTGATAATGAAGAAATAAACAATTTCCTGATTATTCAACCTGTTAAGAACTTAAGAACTGCCTCCAACTGCCTCCAACCCAAACACCTCCCAACCAGCAGCTGTACTCTGCCAAAGTTGAAAGTGACTTTTCACGGACGCCTGCTCTCCTCTTCTAGCCCACCAACCAAAAAGACGTTCCGCTTTATCAAATGCCCAAAAACAGCAAGGCCGTCAAGAGAGAGCTTGACGACGATGTCACAGAGTCTGTCAAAGACCTGCTTTCCAACGAGGACGCGTGCGACGATTCCTTCAAGAAGAGCTCGCTGATCGTCAACAACCATGACGGGGAAGGGAAAGAGTGCGACGTCGAGGAGGGCGGCTCAGACGGCGAGGAGGAGCGCCCCGCCTGGAACAGCAAGCTCCAGTACATCCTGGCCCAGGTGGGCTTCTCTGTAGGCCTGGGCAACGTCTGGAGGTTCCCCTACCTGTGTCAGAAGAACGGAGGGGGTGAGTCACCGTCAGTGGTTCTCAATGAGCCTCTTATTTACATTACACGTTGGCAATTAGCTAACATCAGGGTTAGCTAGTTGCTGACTAGCTAACCCTGTATTTATCACTTGTCTTTAGCTGATCCTTGTATCTAGAGAGACTTATAATGGGTACACCAGTAGAGGAAGTCTACTGAAATCCTTGATCCCCAACATGGCAAGTGACTGATAACACCACAGTTCCCATAGTGACAACAAAATATTCCTGTGTCTCTTGAATGAACATGTATGATGGAGACGTGCGAGGTTAAGAAATATCAGTGATATTATGTGTTGTCGTGATCAACCCAAGGCTCCGAAAATGTGAACATGTATCATCAGGGTAAAAGACCCTGACCTTTGAAATCCATTCATGATAAGTCCTGGGACTCATTCATAAGATCAACTCGTACAGTGAACGGAGGATTGTGTGGTCGAATGAGCGCAACCATTTTTGTCGGTTTGGATCCTTGTGTGCGGGAGAGTGATAGAGCGAGTGAGTGAAAGAGAGAGGAGAGAGACTTCTTTGTGTGTTGTGCTTGGCTGTTAAAAGCAGGCCTGGCTATGTAACCTTGGTGGTGGAGCATTGCAGTTGGACATAAGAGCCATGTGACTTCCTGTGTCTGTGTCATGGTGTCCTGTCCACAACCTTCCTCCGACATAACCGAATAAAACAAGCAATGATAAAATCCTGAATAATATTCTTTATAAAATATAGAAAATCACCCAGCATGTACGTATGATGTTCAAGACCACAAAGCGATTACATTCTTTTGTAGCTCTTTCCGACAATGCTTTGATAAAAAAAAAAAAATACATTTCCCACAATGCTTCTAAATGAGAGCATGACCCACTTGTCTTTTTCCTGGTCGATCGCTGTTCATCTCCATTACACTGAAAACATGGCGATCATACTAAAGAGCCTGAATCTCCTGGGAAGGTCCTAACATGTCACATTTCCCACCTGGAGATTATGTAAAGCCGTTGACTGTCCAGAGAAAACTGATTAAAAGCAGCTCTCGCTGTCTCAGACACGTTCGCCAGTGTGTGTGTGTGTGTGTGTAGGGCTGGGCGTTATATCAAGTTTCCCGATATATTGCGATACATTTCACTGATGATATTGAAAACGTGAATATGGAGATATCGTGATCATTTCTCCTATGTGTTTTTTAATATAATTTTACAACACCGCTCTTAAAAATTCAGACTAAACATCCTCTCTCTTTCTCTGCTCTGCTCCAGTTCCCTGCATGTCTCGACTCCACCCAGATGTAGCTCCGCCCACTTGTAATTCATGTGAGGTGTGTTGTTCCAAATATTTACACAAAACATTATGTGGATATGTAGTATAGAAAAAAATATATAAAAATCGTCTCATTTCGAACATCGCCACCGGATCCAAAAATATCGTGATATTTTAGCCATATCGCCCAGGCCCACGTGTGTGTTCCTGTCTGCTGTCTTTAGTGTATGTGTATTTATATGTGTGTGTGTGTGTGTGTAGCTTTTCAATCCAATATCTGTGCATATGCATACATTTGTGAGCCCATTCTGCAGAGGTGCACATACTGTAGTTGTCTGCCAACTTAGTTTCCTCTAGTCATCTAGTTAGTAATATAGGCCAGTGTTGTGGTTAAGAAATCAAAAAACAGTCTGAAGGAAGCCCTTCCCTCCTCGACCAATCAGTGTTGTCGTGAGGTGAGGGACCGCAGGTCAGCTGCTCAGCGGTTACCCACAATCCCCTTTACTGTGTCCCTGTGCAGAGACGTTTACGTGTACCTTCACTTCGTGTGAATGAGTGTGTGTGTGTGTGTGTGTGTGTGAGAGTGTATGTGTGTGTGTGTGTGTGTTACTGGCAGCAGCTTCAGTCACGACCCCTCCCTAGGCCTTGTCATGTTTTCCAGGTCTGTTTTAAAGAGGTCCAGCCACCCTGCTGGGTTCAACTGTAATTAAATTAAAGTGGCAGGCTGGGGCAGGTCTGTCACTCTCTCTCTCTCTGCTGCTGTGTGTGTGTGTGTGTGTGTGTGTGTGTACTGAATCTCCATCAATTACCAGTTAGTTAGTGCCTCTTTTCTGCCTACTTTACCCTTCCTGTCATGACTGTGTTTGTGGTGTTACTGTGTGTCTGCCCAGTGATTCTGTCTGCCACCTCTGTGCAACACGTTCAAAACACACTGTGGTAAACTCTCTTCAAGCTGTCATATCCAGCAACAGAGGTACGTTGCTGAAACACTTGTCAGCATCGAGCCAGGCTTGTCCTGTGCTTTCCATCGCACGCTTCTCAAAATATACTTCATAAAAACCACTAAGTTCATAACCAAGTTTAAATTCTCACTTATGTATGTATAATAATTCACTCAAAGAATATTTAGGGTACGTTGCACATGGTGGATTGTTACTACCTGTTTATACTAAGCCACGTGGCCAAGCTTACAGGAAGGAAATTCAGTTTCGTCCAAAAGCCACATTCTGTAGTAGACTTTATTAAGAACGAACCTAGCATGGCCTCTGCACGCATGTGAAACTTCCTGCTGTCATCTCACTTAATGTGATGCTGCACTGTCCACACACCATATATCAGGTGATTTAGTACATTAAATAAGTCGCAAAGAGTGGGAAACTATTTTAAGAAAAGATAAAAAATGCTGTTTTATCACACTGTTTGCTCTCTCAGAGTTCAATCAAAGAGCTTCGGATACCCAAGAGACACTGTTGAGGTTTTGAAAAGACAATAGAGAGCAGAGCTGCTCTGACGCTGATTGATTTCAAAGCCGCCCCCCAGAATGCTTTGTGCACACAATGAACCAGAATTAGGTGTTTTAATATTAGAAACAAGTTCAAATATTGTGCACACCCAACTGACAGACAGTCACACACACACACACACTTACTTCCTGGCTATGACCACTCCCATACAGCCCAACCTGGAGGAGGCTATTTCAAACCAGTCATAACAGGACTCAGGAAGAGATTTGAATGAACGTCCTGCCAGATGAAACAATAAACGGTGTTGAAACACCGATCAAACCAGTGTTCAAACAACATGCCCATGGTTTTTAGTTTTGATGTCATCGTCTATGAATAACGTTACATGAAACAACATGAAACAGTTGTGGTAACTTCAGTCAGCGAGTGACAGAGGAGGAGGGTGGAACAGAAACTCCTCTCACCACAATGCATAAAAGGTCAATTCAAAGAATCCCGTGTCACATTTAATGAAATGATTGGGTGACAGAGTTGCCTATTGGTTAGACCAGGTTTAGTCCCGCCCACAAGGCCTTCCTTCTCTTGCATTGTGTTACATTGTAACTGTCTGGATAGTGTCACAGCTAAATGCCTAAATTGTAATAGGATTTTAAATGATCTAGGAATGTAGGACCAACTCTATCTCTCTTGTCGGACAAAAACAATGTTATAGTTATATTACCATATATTATACGTACATATTACTATACCAGGAAAAATGCCTTTTTTCTTGCCACAGTTTTTGGAAAATATTATAATATATAAAAATGGGCCCAAGGGTCATGAAACTTAATCAACGCAAACGACCCCATAAAATTTAAATTCAAGTAAAACGTAGAAAAACACAGAAATTAGCATAACAAGATGTTTCCCCGATAACAGTGCTCTGCCGTTGTGTGTGTGTGTGTGTGTGTGTGTGTGTGTGTGTGTATCAAAAAGTGTAGAATCTGCTGCCACAGATCACATCCTCTATCCTCTATAACCACAAGCCAACAAGGATTTTACATTCTCCTATTCTCCTGTTGCTTTCATGAGGTCTTGTGGCAGTCTTGTGGCTCATGTGTGCTCACTGATACCCTGCGACGATCACAAGAGATGTGCCCTCTGTACTTGAATGCACCGCACTATTACAGCGCGCCTTAGTCTTACGCAGTCACCCTGAAGCCTTAATCCCAGAAAGGAATGTCTTCTTTTAACTGTACCAGAGTAGGCCCGCTGTAATTTGGGTAATTTTAGACTTCAGTATCTTTCCTACTCTCCAGAATTGTTTGATTGTACCACACACCATGAGGGACGTATTAAATGGAGACAGTGAATACAGTTAAGAGACTAGTATGTGTGGCCAGTCTGTGCGTGTGTGTACACGTGTATAAAGGACATAAAGGATAGAGATACTGTTTAAGAGACGTGTGTGTGTGTGTGTGTGTGTGTGTGTGCGCGTGCGTGCGTCGTCTCTGTGTTGAAACTGTACCACCTCACTGTTACGTGATATCGTGGCTTGTCTGTCCTACGTGTTACTCACCGTGCGCGCTCCTCCATCTGTCCGTCTGCAGGAGCGTACCTGGTGCCCTACTTCATCCTGCTGGTGGTGATCGGCATCCCGCTGTTCTTCCTGGAGCTCGCCGTGGGACAGCGGATCCGCAGGGGAAGTATCGGGGTGTGGAACTACATCAGCCCTCGTCTGGGGGGGATCGGCTTCGCCAGCTGTGTGGTGAGTCTGAGGCCGGAGGCCGCGTGTTTGGGCTCTTTTTTGGGGCGACGTGTCGATAACCTGGAAGTGTAGGAACGGTACGAAAGTTTGCTGATATTGCAGTGCATGAAAAATGAATGAAAAAAAAAGAATGAAAAACGGCAACAAAATTTTTTTAAAAAGACAAACCTAAAATGTATCTTCTGTTTCACAGTCTTAAAAAGGATGTGCTGATTTCAACATATTAAAAATAAAAAAACAAAAACAAAAGTGTACTGTTCAACTACAATTAATTAATGTTAAAGGTGTTATCAGTAAGATCGGTACTCTAGCGTTGGTGAGGTGAACTACAACCAAACCAAAACAAGAAGGACGGTGTTCCTGCTTGTACAGGCTGAGGGGAGGAGCTATGTGTTGATGGACAGGCTGAGGGGAGGAGCTACGTGTTGATGGACAGGCTGAGGGGAGGATCTGTCTGTCAAAGCAAAACAAAGACCAGGAAGTAGAGAGAAACGGCATCACTGAGGCACAATCATAACAGAGAGAGAGGAGAAGCTGTCAGATAATCACCATTATAACTATATCTCATGATACAATGTGGTAGTTCCACTTTTTATCTGATTTGAACATATTACAGATAACACCTTTAGTAAGAACATTACATATTAGCACACTACGCATTGGACGGTAGAAAACGAAAGGTCACGTATGTCTCATAAATTGTTGAGAAGGGAAAACACCAGTCACTGTGTCCTTCACTCTACTCCTTGATTGTTGTGATGCGGTCAAGAGAGTTTGATGAGGGGGTTGTATAGCAAGAGAAAAGTGTAGATCAATGACATGTTTGGTACAAGAACCACCGTCTACCTCTGTGTTGGTTGAAGTTGATAGTTTGCATAATTATGTTGCCTATAGTAGTATAGTTATAGACAAAGGTTTTCACCAAGTGTCTTTGGGTCATTGAAAAGCTCTATATAGATAAAATGTATTATTATTATTATTATTAAATGCCAATTAATAGTAATTATGTCTATTTCAGGGTTGGGGGTTCAATTCCCACTAGGCCCTTTCATTAAATGTATGTCCTCTTGGTAGTTTAAAGCACTTTGGATTAAAGCACCCGCCGAGTGAAAAAAAAAAAAAATAGCTGGAATGATTTAGCATTTATTAGTGATCCCTTACTTTAATCCCACCCAAACGGAAAAACCTGAAAAAGTATTTAGCCTGAGGCTTAATTTAAATAAAAACCTTGACATCCTGTTCTCTGTTGCTGGTGTTGAATGTCAACTGTCTCTCTCTCCTCCAGGTGTGTTTCTTTGTGGCCCTCTACTACAATGTCATCATCGGCTGGAGCCTCTTCTACTTTTCTCAGTCCTTCCAGCAACCTCTACCATGGCATGAGTGTCCACTCATCAAGAACAAGAGCAGTACATGTAAGACACTTTCCCAACCATGCACGTCCAATTATTCAGCATAGTCTAAAATCTAACACATTTCCCACCATACGTAGTCACTTTTCCCCTTTACTTTCCTGCCTTGCTAGAGGGCCCTCTGAGATTCTTACTGGGTCTTCCCTGGTATTCCCTCAGAAACAAACAAAAGATGAAGATAAATTTAATTTGCTCCATTCTTTGCTGCGTTTGTTGCTCAGATACTAGATAATCCTGTAGTAAAAATGAATGATAACAACAAGGTACAGGACAAGGCTGCCCTGTAAGGCCTGTCGTGTTCTCCATAGATGTGGTGCCGGAGTGCGAGAAGAGCTCAGCCACCACCTTCTACTGGTACCGCGAGGCCCTGGACATCTCTGACAGCATCTCTGAGAGTGGAGGACTCAACTGGAAGATGACTGTGTGCCTACTGGCTGCCTGGTCCATGGTTTGCCTAGCAATGATCAAGGGAATCCAATCTTCTGGGAAGGTGAGCGAGATCATTTCTTAGTCTTTATTTATCCAATAAAGACAATGTTTGCTGACCACATGTGCGTATCTTCACCTCCCTGCTTTTCATTCATACAGTTAAGCTAGGCACAGACTAGAGGATAATCGTTGCCAATTAGCCCCCTTCCGACGATTGGCGGGGATGTTCCCGTTTCAGGCTGGTCGGAACCGATTATCTGGCAAGATTATCCTGTAGTCTGAGGTGTTTACAGATTCGATCAGAAGCCAGAAGCTCTCCAATGCAAGCCGAGCTTACTGGTTCATAGGACGAAAAAAAAGCTGAGCGTTTCTCGAGCAAGATGGACAGTAGAAATGTAGAATTATAGCAACAGTATGAATGCTTATTTAATGTTTGTACTTAATGTACATACACACAACAAGCGCAGTAAGGGGTTCTGTCTCACCGTTCGCTGCCATGCTTGTTTTGAGCTGAGGTCACGTTTGATCAGGCGAATTTCTGCAAGATTCCAGGTTCTGAGAGTCAAGACTTCGGTTGATCGTGAGTGTAAATCTTAAAGTGTGTGGAGCTTCGTTTTGGCATCTAGTGTGTGCGTTCTCACGACTAAAAAATAATGGAATGAGAGAGAAGGGAAACCAGAATATTTTGGGAGAGAGAAAGAGAATAGATGAACATTGACTACTGTAACTTCCCTGCAATCCTGGCAGCTTGGCCTAGATACTCAAATATAACCTGTGTACCCTGGAAAATGGAGAGCAGTTTGTAACAAAGGGCCATATCTTGCCAAGTGCTTTGCAAAATCCACCTACAAAATTAGCTCACCTCAAGGTGGAGGTTTATAGAGGGGACATTGTAGTATAGATGCTTGGTCTTCAGACAGCGTTGAGTGACTATTGTAATATTACTTGACAAATTTCTCTAATGATACAGTCTTAGATGTGATCCCTGAAGCTCATGTGATCTTTTCGGGGATTTTTAGCTTATCTTACTTTAGCCTAGCTTAGTATGGCAGAGTTGACAATGGCGTGACTAGCATCTGGAAGGATTAGCCCACTGACTAAAGGCTGGCGTTTGCTTCCAAACTCAACCGACTACTCTCTTTTTCCAGGTCATCTTTATCCTTCCAAGTTTTCTCATATCATATGACAAGCATTAGCTGGTGTACTTCCAAGGTCAGACTTAAGGTCTAGCTAATTGGTGAAACGCTAGCGGTTTTTAATCTTTTCAGCATACGCTTTGATGCTTAAGTCATGTTTGATTTTGGTATTATCCCCACTTCCTGTATCAGGTCAGGCCTGGGTCAAAACAAAAGTGTTTTATATATATAAATATATATTAAAGGCCCACTTGATAGATTTTTACATCCTCGTGCTGCACAATTGGTTCCCACAATTAATCAAATCAGAAAATGTCCATTTATGCTATATATGAGTATTTTGGGCCAGGGGCGTCACTAGAGGTTTAGACCTAGGGGGGCTGAGCCTCTACTAGGGGGGGGGTTTGGGGGACATGCTCCCCCAGGAGAAAATAATTTTAAAAAACAGCCTAAAAATGGTCATATTCTATGACCTATGAGAGTGGGTATAGGCGATATCAATACATATTTTGGTGGTGCTGAAGGGAGACTATATTACTTTATATATTACTTTACATTGCTGCAGAGTTTGGATTCAACTCCATTACCGTTAGATTTTAATTATATATCTAAGCAGAGCCAAAAACGATTTCCCACGTGACATGATGTACAGTGTTTCATGCTCTGACGTGGCTAGCCTAGCGCAACAGCTGTAAAGTTACTGCGCATGTCAAATAAAACACTCCTGACCCCCTACACATGCCTCTTTGCACCTGAGCACCGCAGGTTCAAACATCCCGCGTCGTCGCTCTTTGGATGAAATAACGACTGGAGTGGAAGGTCTCTATTACGTTTCAAGGTTATTCATAAGTTTGGGCTTAGGCGTCCAGTGAGGTTAAGGGTAGGGCTACAGTTAGCTTCAGGTTCATGATAAACTTTTATAGATTAAGATTTTGATGGCTTCTGGCTTTGCAGATTGATCAGAAAGTAACAACCCACCACGTGCAACCCTACTGTTAGTAGGGTCTCTCAAGTTTC
This sequence comes from Polymixia japonica, assembly GCA_900302305.1. Taxonomy (NCBI): domain Eukaryota; kingdom Metazoa; phylum Chordata; class Actinopteri; order Polymixiiformes; family Polymixiidae; genus Polymixia; species Polymixia japonica. Next base: position 8,239 of record OMKK01015284.1, on the reverse strand, counting down.
TTGCGATGGTTTGGGAAACATGGTTCTCTGCTAGCTAGCTAAATTAGGTTTTCTGCTTTGATTCAGGCGTTGTCACTAGCTGGGGTCTTATCCCAACAGATGTCTGCGGTTTGATTGGTTCCATTGAACCCTTGTCTAACGCTGTGCACTCACCACAGCAGACACAGACAAAACAAGATGGATGCCCTCTTCGGCAGAGGTGCTTTAATCTTGGTCTACTGACATGGGGACCTGCAGGGCTGCAGACAGACAGTCACATTTGCCCAATCTGCCACGTCCTGTTGCAAAATCTTACTGATATCTACAATCATCATAATTGTTATTTCAATCATTATCATTACCGTGACTGTTGCACTGTCAGAGGTGTTATGTTCTGGCATGGAACTGTTCTGCTTTTACAAGGTTCCTCTGTTGAATCAGTAAGTAGATTATATTTACTGCTCAATTATTCCATAGAACAACACAAAATATATGTCTGTGTCTTATAAAAGCTGTGGTAGCTGTTTCTTTTGTTGTTTTAAACAAAAGCACTAGCCCCTCAGTTGTGCGAAAAGACAAATGAGAGCCACCCAAGCTGGTGGTTAAATAGTACTGTACTGTACGAGCCAGATGGGCGTCCTCCAAGTATCTCAGTCTGTCTAGGTGGCCTTTTGAGTTGGCTCGAGTGGAAATGGTCATGAACTTTTTTTTTTTCAGGGGCCAGCTTTGAGTGCTTCTGAAGCTTAATCAGAGCTTTGTTGTACAAAAGAATATTAATGCCCTCTCCATCCGTGTTCACAAAAGCCTTTTCCAAGGAATATCCCCTGCCGCAATCTGCATTTCTCTCCTGTTTCTCTGTGTGTGGGGGTGAGAGGGAGCAGACCATGGTTGCCATGGTTATACCCGCTCTTTTGGCTGGGCTTGATTGTCAGGAGTGTGGCAAAAGAAGGGAAGGAGCATTTTTGGCTTATGGCGGGAGAGAGAACTCCCATCATGCATTTGGTGAAATGAAGAAAATGTCTTCTGCCAGTGTGTTGGTAAGTGATGAATTTGCTGCCAACTGCCAATTACACGCTAAATAAAAAGGGCATAATTTCCCACATGTTCAAAAAATGGATCTCTTGTACATATGAGGAATATCAACAATTATATAAATCTTTAATTGTTGACAGTTTGTTAGAAAGCCCTACGTTCAGTCTGTAGCTTTGTATCAGTTTATGAATGTCACTGTGATTCTCGACCTTTTACCAGAAGCACATGCTATCTGTATGTATCACAAAACCCTTCATAGTAAATGTGCTTTTTTTGATAGCACATTAGACAGAGGAGCGGATAACTACGTATCAGTGAAAACAGCATCATGTTTGGCTTGCTGTTGATCAAGGTCATGATCATGTTCTTATTCCAGAACACGAGGCTGGCTGGCAGGTTATGTAATATATTCATTGATGATAACTTCTGAAGTTCTAAAGGGAAAATCCACCCTAAAACATAACTGTCATCGTGTTATTCATATAATCTTGTTAATGTAGATTTATAAATTTGAACAAGACACTCGAAGCTAGAAACCAGTAGAATGAAAACTAGTCTGTGATGTCATAGAGACTAAGCCTGAATATGCTCCTTTGATAATGAATGGCAGACCAGCTTTGTGGACACACTTACAGATTAGATGATGTTCTTGGGAATATAGACACATTCATTGTTTTTGAATATTTTAGCACTTTTAAAACATAAGGCTTATTAGCCTACATCTAAAATCTCAAACAAATAATGTATCTATATATAATATATAATATAATATATAATATATAATATTTATATATTTATATTTATCTTCTGATATCACAGATTAGAGTTTTTCTTCCTTGGGTTCCAGATTTGGCAAAGGGTTGTTCATGTTCCACAAATATGGACTGAACTGTCATTATTACCATATGTTATAGATGTATTCAGCTTTTGGGGTGATTTGTCCCTGTCTCCTTCAGAGCTGCGTATGGACCACCGTGTAGGAGAAGCACTGTCTCTGATTCATCAACCGTGCTCATGACTCAACCCCAAACCATCTCCCAGTGGCTGTACCCACACCCCACTTCCAAAGCTGTAGAGCCATGTGTCACCCCTCCTGGTCTGCGAGCCTTCCCCCTGCCCGACCCCGAGGGGTTTCCCAGATAATACTGTGTAGCGGAGAGCGTAAAGAAAAGAGGCCCACCATCAGATTAGCTCAATAGTAGGACAAGAGAAATTTGTGTGGGCCTAGCTCCTAGCTCCTAGCACCCTAGGCCTAGAAGAAAGCACCCTAGCACCCTAGGCCTAGCACCCATTGATCTCAATTACACAACTGTCATTGTGAAAGAACTCGTGTTACATCACTACACATCACTCAACGTGTTTCTTCAGATGCATTGCTATGAAAAACGTAGGTTGATGACAGTTTCCCAAAATCAACACTCAACACTGGAAACTGAAACACTTTTTGGCTAAAATATTAAATGACAAAATAAATAATTGTTAGTGCAACTATTCAGGTAACATGTATGTTGTTTTTATAATGACATGGGTTATAATGGGGGTTAAAACTCATGTATCAGATTGCGTTCTTACCCCAGAACGTTCCACGGAGATTTCATCCTTGGTTCCGGTTGGATCTGACAATGATTCTGCGACTCAGAGGACAGAAGAGCCAGCTTGAGACATTTATGATAATTACAGTCACTGCTGCTCTTGAAGAACACCAACATCACAGGCGATATTAAGGAGTACAAACAAACTCATGTATGACTGATAGGAAAAGCAAAAGGACCCAAACGTAGAAATGTCTTTTTTATATACCAGATAAAGACTGGATCCCAGCTCGCTCACTTCAGGTTTGCCTTGGAGGAGTTTTTAACTCCTGCAACAAAAAAAACACGTATAAATAAACACATCTTTTAAGCAAAAATAACCCTTCCCCTGGCCTGGTTACACATACAACCAATACATGCAGTTAGAAATAGGAATGTCCTTTTGAATCGATGATTTGCTAGTTGCTGATAAGATGGTCAGCACTGTGATTATTGTTTTGAGAAAATAAAGTCATTTGTGGCTTGTGAATTTGAAGCTCGGTGTCTTGTTCTGTATTTACAGTTGTGTGTGATCACGCGTGTCTGTGTGTGTGTGTGTGTGTCTAACGAGATGATCTCATTGGTTGCAGGTGATGTACTTCAGCTCCTTGTTCCCGTACGTTGTGCTGATCTGCTTCCTGGTTCGGGCTCTGCTCCTCAAGGGCTCCTTTGATGGCATCCGACACATGTTCACCCCCAAGGTACAGAAGACTCAGACTATCTTCCAGGTCAAGGTGTTGGTGCAGACGCGTGAGAGTGCAAACTTTCTTTTGGTAATTTCGAGGCATGAGACGCTGGCGCACCTGATGAACAGCTGTAAAAAGGGTTGGATTAGGAGGAATTAATGATCAGTATTATAGTGGGGCTGTCTTCAGTTATAGCCAATCAGATCAGCTCCTCTCATTCCCTTTAAAAGCAGCTCACTTTCATAATAGATGGAGAGACCAGACCATGAGGAAATGAATGTCATGTATTCAGATGTTGCTTGTGAACATTGTGCAACACAAAAACATTAAGACTAATTCCAATGATATGAGACAACACGCAAATATGATTGTTTGACAGACTGCCTTTTAACATCTTTTAACGTGCAAGCAATGTCATGACGACCCGGGAAACGACTGAACGGTGGCAGTCGAGAGAGAAACCCACGTGCGCCCAACGAAATTGTCACTGCGCCTGGAAACTAGAGTGTTTCTTAGCTCCGTCTGAGACACGAATATCAGGAGAAGGACGCTGTATGGGCCATGTTTTCTTTAGAGATGTAACATGCTTCACTAGGGAAGATATGTGCTCTGTGAAACAGTGTACAGTGGAAGCTGTTGCCTTACTGTGAACCTTAGGCTGTTACTAGTCGCTCGGTTTACCAGGCAAGGTTTCTCAATTCAAAATATGGAACTGTGCTGTAATTGGCTAGCTTCCACACAGTAACCAGCCAATGGCAGCTCAGGCCCGCAGAATCATTTCGGCAGCACCTCGGCTCGCCATGGAAACAGGAGCCACTACGCCGTTATGTAACCAACCGACCTGAGACGAACCTCATTCACTGCAGAGTCTCATTTGGCTGATGTCTTATAGCTACAAAAGACACGTTTTCCTCCCATCGCTGGCGTAGCTGGAGACCTCAGAGCAGTAGCGGTTGCTCGCACCAAGGCTGCTTTGTGATCTAACTGGGGTAGACACCGTGTAACAAAAATCTATGTTGTGGAAATAGTTAACTAGGTGAGGATAATAGGCCTAGCTAGTATGACGTGTCCTTGTTTGACCGGGTGGGTTAAAAGCCAGGATGATGAGAGAAAAGGATTTAAAAGGGTAAATAAAGGGTGATCATTGAGGTTTATATGTTCATTTAATTATTTTAAGCATCTAAAGGGTTGATAAAGGTTGATGAAGGTAGGATGTAAACTAACCTGTAGGCTGAATGAAACCGGACATTATTTCAAATGACTGTTACTAAAATGTTGTATCATATATATTCACCACTGTAGTGTACACTAGACTTGTTCCCAACCAGTTCATAACCTCACGTGTGTCATAATAACCTGCAGCATACCAGTTCAACCTGAACCAACCTGGGGTTCACATATCTGACATCTCACATCCCTCAGATGTAAAATAAGACTTGTTGCTATTTATTTGTAATGTTCAGTCATAGTGATTCTAGTTGTTCACTCAAAAATGAAACTGTAGTCATTCTCACTTCCTTTAAGAAGTTGAAATGTTCCTGCACCAACGTCGCCAAGACGACTTCCCGTTCCATTCTGTTTACGTCTGGACTCTGGTGTCTCCTGTTCTAGCTGGAGATCATGCTGGAGGCCAAGGTGTGGCGCGAGGCGGCCACGCAGGTCTTCTTCGCTCTGGGCTTGGGGTTCGGGGGCGTCATCGCCTTCTCCAGCTACAATAAGCGGGACAACAACTGCCATTTTGATGCCGTTCTGGTGTCCTTCATCAATTTCTTCACCTCCGTGCTAGCGACGCTGGTGGTGTTCGCCGTGCTGGGCTTCAAGGCCAACATCATGAACGCCAAATGTGTTGCACTGTGAGTACGGGCGTGTTCTTAACTTCGAAGTTGTGTCCACAAGTTTCGTCTGCCAGGGAAATGTGACGTCTCGCTTTACGGCATATCAACCATATTTAGGCATATTTACCTCCTCTGTGAACATGTTGGCATGACGACAGACAGCAGCAGTCCAACCGCACTCAGTCATGAATGTAAACAATCGCACGTCAGTTTGGCTTTGCGACAGTTGATAAATATCACTAGGAAACACTAGAGGACTTGCATATATTTTGAGTCAGTAAAAGGTTTATCAACAACTGTTTTGTTTGTTAATATTAGAATAAAATACACTTGATTCTGAAGTACAAAAACCAAAAGTCTGTCAAGCTCTTGCATTCACAAAATATGTGAATACCCCAATATACCCCAGTTAGATGGTCAATAAAGTAATGATCAGGGCCAAGGACAGATGACTTTCCCTGCCTCTGGAGACGCATGTTCCTCTACTTGTCTAGGCTTGAATTTCACCAAAGCCTCCACTCCTGTAGAGATACTCTTGTCTCCCTTGCTGTCAGGCTGTATTTCCAGCCCCAGACCTGAACCAGAGTCTCATAGTATAACCAAATATCCATCCCTGAGGCGCCATTTTGTTTTTCAGGAACACCAAGAAGATTGTGGCTTTGTTGGGGAACGAGATCAGCCACGACCTGATCCCCCACCACATCAACTTCAGCCACGTCAGCGCTGAGGACTACCAACAGATGACCGAGATCATCAAAGGCGTGACGGAGAGCGATTACTCAAGTCTGGGACTAGAGTCCTGCAGCATCGAACAGGAGCTCAACAAGGTGCGCGCTGATGAGAAGCACCGTGATATTGATTGATGTAGTCAATGAATAATTAGCATATGGACCAGTTGATTATATACAGTGTTTAAATATTTAACTATGGGATGTGACTGGTTGTGTTCCAGGTGTTGGTCAGACTCACTGGTGTTTCCAGGGAAACAGAGAAAGTGCTAGCAGAAAGTTTTTATTCTGAGAGCGAATCGCACCAAAATATGAATAAACATTGCTTAAATTTTCATCTTTGGCACGTGGCCATGGTATAAACAGGATCACATTATAGTTGAATATACAGTATTATTCATTTTCAATTCCTCCTCCTTCCCCCTGAAGGCTGTCCAAGGGACCGGCTTGGCCTTCATTGCCTTCACAGAGGCCATGACCCACTTCCCAGCCTCGCCCTTCTGGTCCGTGATGTTCTTCCTCATGCTGGTCAACCTGGGCCTGGGAAGCATGTTCGGAACCATCGAGGGCATCCTCACGCCGCTGATAGATACCTTCAAAGTCCGCAAGGAGTTTCTCACAGGTTAGAGAGACCCCGTCTAGTTGAAATATCGTAGGGTTCAGTCTCTCCAGCGTGTCTGTAAGCAACATGCTGGCTGTTCTTGTGCTGGACTGCTGTCTGGAGTATACGTGTGTGAGTGTGTGTGTGTGTGTGTGTGTGTGTGATTACCTGTGAGAGTGGTTATTGAAGTCTG
>OMKK01015224.1:2043-12076 GCA_900302305.1 Polymixia japonica | reverse complement strand
ACAAATCCCAACCCCCCCCCTACCCGAAACTGGGTCTGTACCCCAATCCCAATCCCCACCCTTCCTGAGGAGGGAGGCAGCAAATTGATTGTTATGAATTAGTACACTGGTTAGCGTTGTAAATTCCTTGTGGCTAGCAGGTGGTGGTGTAGAGGGGGGTGTTTCCAGGACGCTGGTTTACACCGTTAAGCCTTCCAGAGGTGTCGTGGGCCTAACTTAACGAAACATCGGTGAAAGGAGGTGCCCACTTGATAACTCCAATGACACACTACATCCTGCGGTAGCACTGGTATAGTGCAGTATAGTGGACTTATTTCCTGGTGGATAGGATAGGTAGGTGGTGATTGGCCTATCTGAGGATTAATGCTGTAGATGTATGACAGTGTAGCCTGATGTTTTCTATGGTGTTGGAGCTGATGATTGGACCATCACTTGGATGGTTTCTGGTTGTAGTCTGAATTAGGCTTCTAAAGGTGTTTTTTACCTTGGATTATGGCACAAGGGATAGTAACATCTTGTCCTGTGTATTAAATAATGCATTTGGTATAATGAACCACAAAGGTTTTTAATCACTGCTATTGGCAGGTGTTGATGCTGAGGTGGATAGATTACAACTCAATGTACCATGTTCAATTTTTTGAACGCACACAACTACTCTTCTCAAGGCAGATCATAAACCATATCATTGCTGGTGGTAATATAATCCTGGTCCAGGAAGACCATACCTACTCAGTTTTCCAATGGAAGCCCCAATAATGCCAATTCCTTACCGGAACAATAGCAGAGACAGAATTAGTGTAATGGAAAATCCCTTTAAGTGGTGCGTATAGACATTTTGTGACCTTGTAACTACAAGGTTACACCAGACATTTTGGCATATAGGTCAATAATTAGCTACTTAGATAAAGTTGTTCTACAAAAAGGTGTTGTTCTACATGTGGCTCAATTTAGATGTTTGTAAAATGTCTTTTTTAAGTGTAAACAAATGCTAATTGAAAAACCATCTAATCTTTGCTCTTTCGGATGTGAAATATTGGTGAATTTCTCACAACTTTACTAAACTACAACTAAACACAGAAAGAACCTTATAATTCCAAGCTCGCAACCGGTGTGTATTTGAGCTGACACTCACCCCCAGGGCCGACTGAGAAGTACTCTGGAACCTCCTCAGATTTTCAGACACGGAGCAGCACACTGGGCTGTAGCACAGAGCCCCGACGAGCTGGCACAGTGGAGGCCAAGCACTTTTGGGGTTAGAGGTCACAGTGAATACTGTTATCCCCTCGCCCTTAGCCATTGTCACCGGCATCCTGACCAATCCTGGAGATTGAAAGAAGAGTACAGAGTGCCACCATTGGCATTGTGTTACATGAGGGTTAACAGACTAGTAATACAATGTACCCAGTAGCCGAAGAATATTGCAGTGACTGTAACATATTTAAATGTCTTTGTAAGATACTTTTCAGAATTCTGGCAGAGATCAAAAGTATTAAAGGAGCTTCTAGTTACAACCACCTAGAAGCTGTTTGAGCAGTACTGCGATGATGACTCAGGCCTTTCAGCTAACCCACTCTAAGCCCTCGGACAAGCAGAGGCCCGTTTTAACTGTTATTTACGTATTATATGTATTAAAATGGGTTTCGGAAGCGATGAACATTATAGCTTTCCTTTTGGAAGCAATTTCTGCAAGGAAATCTTTGTTTAGAAAAAAAAAAAAGGATGGGAGATGACCTTGTTTTTCACAAGCCAGTACTTGTTTTGTTACCAACACTTTCATGTTACGAATATGTATTTTTATGGTATTTGAAAATACAAAATACATGCATTTTAATTAAATACATTTCTTGACACCAGTATACAATATCTTATGATACAATGTGGTAATTTGACATTTTACTTGATTTTACAGATAGCACCTTTAATTTTATTTATGACGTGGGGATGGTTAGAACATGTTATGTTATGTCTTTAGTTTAGGACCAGGGATTTGGAACTATCTTGGGTGACGTGCTCTGGTCTGGAACATGGACTACATTACTACATGGTTGAAATGAAGAGATTTCAAATCAGATCAAATTTCAGCAAGTGGTCTAATCTGAAACATTGCAACCACTCATTCTCAGCTCTGACAAATTACATGAACAATCTAGGACAAAGGCATTAACCAACAGAACAGGTTAGTTATTGTCTGATCTTGGAAAATGTCAGCAAACGCTGACCATGTATTTCAAAACGTTCCCACCATGATAATTGATCTCAGTCCAAATATATTAAACAGTGTCTTCACCTTAATCCAGACTAACATTTTCTTACTTCACAATACAGAAGTCGTCGTTTAGAATGGGAAGTGGCCTCACCTGTTCCTGGCTATTTAGTCAATAGTATCCTGGACGTTGAACCCCACCTATTAAACCTGACTATCGTTTGTTGCGCAGTTCCCAATGTTAGAGACAAGAGAGGGAGTGCTGTCAGCCTGTTACCGGTAGTACCGCCCCCTTTAGGACACAGTGTGTAGGAGTAACCCTTTCCTGGCTGATCATAATAGATTCCTTTCATTTGCAAAAAAAAAAAAATAATGACAATGAAAAATTGACACTCTTTAATTGTATTTATCTTCTTTGGCACTGAAGTAGAGTAGTATTTCAAGTGGGAGTAGTATTTCAATTTCCAAGTAAAAATGGCAGTGAATTGCATTTACATCCCAGTATTGTTGTATTTCATACAAAGATATCATTGCACAATCAACAAGCATACAGTTGAGAACTGAGAATATTATTGAGGAAGCGGTGATACAAACTTGCATTTTGAGTTATCGTGTCAAGAAACAATTTCTCAACTATCTTGTTTAAGGCATTGATTTTTAAGGAAGTGCTGCTTTATTAACCCGTTGCCCGGGTTAAAAATGCACAAAGCAATATTTTTGTGTACATGAAAAATTAGTTAATGTAAAAGGATGGCAATCCTATATGGATGATAATTTTCGCGTCCGTAAGAAAACGAAAGTGATAATGGCGGCAATGTTTATGTCTTTATTGTATAGATGGAGACATTTCTGGCATTTTTATAATACTTTTAAAAACATTTTGCTATGTAATATCATAAACAGCAGAGAATGGGGTTATCAATTTTGAGTGACAGAAAAGAGGGAATATTAAATACTAACAAACCCTCCACCTCACCAACATACGAGACATACCTTAGTCACCTTAGTTTTACCACACATTTAAACTGACAACCGTTTGAAGGAGGTCAATACCAGGGAAGTCCATGGCAATGACACCAAAGCATGGTCTGGGGTGAGTTGGATAAAACTGCAGTAGGTACTGATTGAGCCAGGGGTTCACTTTTTCAGCCACCCTTTTGGGACTTAGAAACATGCCCCAGAATGTACCAAAACCAGTACCGCTGGAGTAAGTAAGGACAACGTTATCGCCTCCGCAGGCTTCGGTGGCTTGTCTCAGGTGTTTCATTATCTTGCTGTCCTCCTTTTTCGTGCTGGAGACCTCATTGTCGCCTTTACCGTCTGTATCGATGAATGGGACGCCTAGGGTGAAGCTGCTGTTCTGCACAAACACTATTTTCCCCCTGATCTGACCCATAGTGGGCATCCCAGAGCTCACCCAAACACGCTGATCATTGATGAGCAGGCTCTGCACCATTTGATTGACGCTGGCTTTATCGAAAGCCTCTGGTTTCACTCGGATGAGGACGGCCTCACTCCTAAACTCTGACAGGAAGGCTCGGACGGTGTCCAGGACCTCCTTGAGGGTGCTGTGTTGGTACATCACTCCCTGCATGACGTAGAGGGCGTCGTCCAGTGCGAAGACTTTGAGATCCAGGTAACGTACGCCGGCCCTCAGCTGGTCCTTCAGGGCCAAGGCCTGGCATTCTGCCAGGGGGCCTCCGTGGAGGGCCACGCTGTCGTGGGTACCGGGGATGGTGATGAGAGACAGCTTGCGGCAGTCATCAATAGCCGCCATCCAGGGTATGTTGTAGGATTGCGGGAGTTGAAGTTTTCCGTTGTCGTTGAAGAAAAGGTCCTTTCCATTGCAGAAAATCCTGAAGATAAATTAATATGTAAGGGATCTTAATAAATGTGAGTGTGTGTATACGTATATGGGGCACCAAATGTAAAAATTCGGTTACAATTTTCTAGCTGATATATTTTGAATATTTAGCTCACGTTCCTCACATTTAGCTCATTTGAGACATTCATGTAAAACATGTTATATGTAATTGTTAACAATATGTTTATATGTAAAAAAATACATTTTAAATGTTAAATCTAAATTAAATAAATACGTGTGAGTGCATATAAGGCTAAATATTTGTCTGTCGAGTTGTAACATCCATATACAGTCATCTTTTCAGTCCCAAAACGTTTATAATTATACTTACATGAAAAACAGAAAAGTATAGTGGAAAAGTAGACATTGGTGACTGGTCTTCATTGTCACAGCAAAATCAGCAATCAGCAATCTAGCAAAGGGTCTGCAAAAAAGAATGTACACTTACATTCAACAGCATGTTCAACCAAAAATCATACTCACTTAATTCTGATGTACAAAGACACAGTATATTTGTTCGAAATACTATCCAAGGTAAACCTAGATTAGTAATGTTTTGAATAGTCAAAAAGTCCAGATGTGCTTCCATACCTTATAGCCTTGAGGATTTTACAGCTCACAAACTCGGTTGAGGATTATAGGCAACTGTCTAGAACTCCAAATGTGGTGAGCTTGACTAAATTCCTAATTTATATTGCATAGTTATCTGAATAATTCTAGGTGTGGACTTATAATATTCATCTTATGATATTGACTTTTTATTAATCGTCAATTCAGGTCAATAGAGTATGTTTGCAGTTGAGATTGTGCTGTTTGTTCCCGGTGTATGTGAGAAGGTGGATCCCCTGGAAAGGTCATTGTGAAAAGAATTTAGGTTAGGATACGTTAGATTAGATTCCTTTATTACTTTGATGAAAGAAAACAGAATGATCTCGCACGTAACCATAACAAACGTATCGCGTAACAAAAAGAACCAAAAGATTAAAGTATGTATCAGTTTTACCACTGAATTTGTGATATTTTAATATTTGACAGCAGGTCCTGATTTGACCAAACCCTATTCATACATGGATTGAAAATAGGTCAAACTTGGGGAGTAGTAACTGATTACATGTACCCAGGTCACAATAATTTAAAACATAAAATAAATATAAAGACTGACATTGGGAAAGTTCAAGTAAATAAATAATCTGTGCTAACAGTATTTTTTGAAGTCGAAAAAGCATACGACATGTTGGACTAGACATGTTGGGGATTGGGTTTGTAGGAGTTTAGGATTAGAATTATCTAGTAGGTACATAGTGGATAATGGAACTCCCCAGGGCAGTGTCCTCGGTTATTATTCACGTTATGATGTTTTTACTAGGAAAAACGTGTGGGAGTGAGTTGGAAAGAACTGATTGAGCATCCCTGACGTATGATGTAAGTATGATGATCAGATTCAGAAAAAGGCCAGTAAAAGTACATGTACAGACACTAACAGGAGGTTAAGGTTAAAGTTGGGACACAGTTTATAAAACAAGATGTTACAAATCATTGGTGAATATTGTCAGAAAGGAACCAGTTGCTGTTATGCACTGTTGGAGATGTCAGAGGGAGAGTTCAGGAGATCCAAATTACTATAGAGGCCGTAAAAGTAAAAGTGCTCTTCAATTATTTAATCGGGATTAAGTAAGAGGATATCGGTAGTTACTCTGGTCCACACTCTGGAGCAGAAGACGGCGGTAATGCACCTTTAAGTTGGACGCCAACCGCCGTAAAAAAAGACAATAACAAGAAACAACCCATCCAGTTTTGAAGCAGTGCCCTTGTCAAAGCGGCAGGTCACCCTCCACGCCACTAGGCGTCGCCGTCGTCAATCTAGGCTCACGGTTGCTTCTTCTTCCTCCGCTCTTCCGGTCTCGTTGGTACGGGTGACGCTCAGGAGGAGTAGTAAAGATGGCGGAGAACAGCGGCGCAGACCCCACCGCGGATTCCAACGTAGATAAAAATGTCGCTCAGGGCGGGACTATGATCGTGGTAACTGTCAAAACCCCGAAGGACAAAGAGGAGATCGCGATTTCGGAGGACTCCTCTGTCGCCGAGGTACGCGTCCGTAGCTTTTTACACTCGGCGGTGCAAGTCATGCTAATGATGAGTCGACGCTGGGTTAGCTTGGCTAGCGGCCGCCGAGGCTCTGACACTCTAAGTCTGCTGGTAAAAAAAAAAAAAAAATTAAAATAAATAAATAATAATTGAAAAAAAAAATTAAATAAAATATGCACATAAAAGATCAATATTGTTGGCTGTCTGGCAATATGGCTTTAAACGACAAAAATAGTTTCTCTCACTCTGGCAGATTTTATCTAGTTTGTGGACTGCTAACACTGCTAGTGTATCATTATTATTACTAACCTCGCAGCCCTCCGTCCAAATATGTAAGCTTGCTTAGTGGTTTTTAAAAGGTACCCGGATGTTGACATAAACTTTTCGCTGGTTAATGTTACCTTCAACTCACAATTAAGTGTTGAGTGTGTAGCAACAACTTTGTTAAGATAATGACGGCGACGAGTCAGAAACATGCCCTTTATAGCTGATCATATCTGGACGAGGGGCAGGGTACTAAGATTAGTTATTGACTTGGTTAGCAAATGTTTGCTACCTGTATCGCTTTTGCCGATCTAGAAAACCACTTGATGACCTTTTACTACTCATAATTCTCTGTAAGTTGCTTCACCGACCACCCTTGTTTGATTATTCAGTTCAAACAAGAGATATCCAAGAGGTTCAAGGCCAAGCAAGAGCAGCTGGTTTTAATATTTGCTGGAAAGATCCTGAAGGATGGAGATACTCTAAACCAGCATGGCATCAAAGACGGGCTGACTGTTCATCTTGTTGTCAAGACTGCTCCAAAGTAAGCTATTATTATCTTCTACATCAATGACACTGAAAATGTCAGTACATTGGGGGGAAAAAACGTTTTGTTTGATGGTTGCTTTCTTTCTGCAGATCCACAGGCAGTGGTGCATCTCAGACGTCAAGTTCCAGTTCTGTGACACCCCAAGCCAACAGCAGCAATTCCATCCCCAATGCAACAGCCAGCACAGGGACAGGGACAGGGACAGGGACAGGGCAGACAGGAGGGCGCATAGGGCCGACACCAGCACAGCCTGCCAACATACTGGGTAAGTATTTATGTCTTCTTTTTTTTAAATAGCTTCTCTTCCTACACACATATATGTATGTGTGATTTATTTGATATTATATGAAGGCTGAAACGGACTCCAGCGAAGGTACACGTCAATAAGAACACAGAAAGGTAGAGAAGTTTTTGAGTAACCATAGCTTCCGGAGGCTCGCCGAGTAGCTGACTTCAACCTCAAGCATCGAGCGTATCTGTGGTCCCTGGTCTCTGGGTCCACATAGACCCCCACTGGCCTAGGTTCTAACCCTTCTCGACCGTCTCTCCCCTACTGTGTCCCTCTCAGCTTCCCCACTTGTTCTAGGAACCGCTTCCTTTAAGAAATATAAGTTGATACAAGATAACCAGGAAATTTCTCCATTATTTATTTGAGTGGGCGTAGTTGGCAAATGCACCATCCCGCAAAAAGTCCTAACCCTTAAGGAAGCCTGAAATCTCCCCCAAAACGTACCCTGGCAGGAACTAATCTCCAGCTATGCTCCTCCTGCAGGCAGCCTCAGCGATGACCTCTCCGCCCTGCCAGGCCTGGGCATGGGCTCGTCCAACTTCATGGAACTGCAGCAGCAGATGCAGAGGCAGCTGATGTCCAACCCGGAGATGCTGTCGCAGATCATGGAGAACCCTCTGGTGCAGAACATGATGTCCAACCCGGACCTTATGAGGCAGATGTTTGTGGGGAATCCTCAGATGCAGCAGCTCATGGAGCGCAACCCGGAGATCTCCCACATGCTCAACAACCCCGAGCTCATGAGACAGGTGAGAGCAGAGCTTCGCGTCGGGTTTTTCGTTAGAGGCGTCGGTTGCTCGTTGGGGAACCTGGGATGGGATTTGCTCCTCGATTTGCTCCTCGACTGTCGCCTAATCCTGCTCTTGTCTTGTTGTTTACGAAAAATGTCCTTTTCTACCTGGCTTTTGTTTTTTTTCACAAGAATAATTGTTTAATCTGTTGTCTTGGTGCAGTTGCTGTGAACTTTGTCATCTTTACTAAGTTTATTTATTTGTTCATTTATCAACCATATTTATATATTTATCAAGCTTACACACTGTACATATCATTTTAGTTTTGTACATATAGTTTTGTTGTACACCTGTACTGTTGTACATCATATATTTATAATATTTCTGGAATATTTCTCAGTCTTCCCGACATTTTATATACCTCATATTCTTCCCTTCTCTTTACTCAGTGGTAGGATGCAACAATATATATATACAACAATCATGTCAATCTAATACAAAGGCCAGGAATTCAGCCCTATTCTAACAACTCTCTGAACAATCCATTTAAATACATTCAGCATTCAACACACATCACCTATTCAATTACAATAAGCAATAATGAACTAAAAGTTACAGACCATTCATTCCCTTTGTTTAACCTTTATTTATCCAGGTAAGATTCATACACACGCTCATTTAGTTGCACTGACTCAAACCTGGGAGCCGTTTGGGTATTTTGAAAATTGACGCACATCCGCTCAGAAGCACGTTTCCATAAGGTCTGGGCTCCTGCCACCCCCGCTGTTTTTGATATGTGAATTTTCCATCTCCCTCAACAGACAATGGAGTTGGCAAGGAACCCAGCGATGATGCAAGAGATGATGCGCAACCAGGACCGGGCGCTTAGCAACCTGGAGAGCATCCCGGGGGGATACAATGCTCTCCGGAGGATGTACACAGACATCCAGGAGCCTATGTTTAGTGCTGCCAGGGAGCAGGTGGGTTATCGCTGTGTACTGTTTTTTTTGCTCGGGTTGAGATGACTAAAAGGATTTTTGACAAAGTCTATTTTTGTACATTTGGATTATTTTCATCCGTCGTAGTTTGGAAACAACCCCTTCTCTGCCCTGGGGAGGAACGCAGACAACTCTGGAGCGCAGCCGTCCAGAACAGAGAATAGAGAGCCTCTACCAAACCCTTGGGGACCCCCGGCAACATCGTCGTCGGAGAATCGAGGGACGGCCACCGCCACATCGTCCTCCTCCACTGGGGGTACTGCCCCCAACATATCCAACCCCCTGGGCATCAACACCACGGGTCTAGGCAACGGTACAGGCTCCACTGGAGAACTGACACCATTAAAGTATTGCTTTGCTGTTGTTGGTACTGTAGTTTAAGGATGAGCAAACCCTTGTCTTTGAGGTCTGGATTAACACTGTCTGATTCACTAATTTATTATCGATTTTGTGTACGCCGATTCACTAATCCAGAAACTAAAGCTTCTCATAACGAGTAGCAACACATGCTAGGAAGACCAGCACTTGTGCAGTCTTAAAGACCCCATGAAACGGCTGGCAGAGTGCTGTTTGATTCCGCATATTTACGTGTTTCCTGTAAAAACAGGAAGCTAAGGAGGGGCTTGTCGCGGATATTGATTGGCGTTTACAGTAGCCAATTGCGCTGAAGACTAACACTATGACAATGCGGAGCATTAGTTTAGTGCTATACTGGCATATAGGTGATGATCAGCGCAAGGCATATGTGATAAAAAAACCCAACTTAAACATCTTTGATTTCATGGGATATTTCACACTATCTTTGTTGATATATGTAGAATTTATTTTTTTGCTGAGCTCTTACCCACTGTCCGCTGTCCTTTGCTCAGGTGTGTTTAGTAGCCCTGGGATGCAGAGTATGATGCAACAGCTCACAGAGAACCCACAGCTGATGCAGAACATGCTGTCAGCGCCGTACATGCGCAACGTGATGCAGTCGATGGCAC
This sequence comes from Polymixia japonica, assembly GCA_900302305.1. NCBI lineage: Eukaryota > Metazoa > Chordata > Actinopteri > Polymixiiformes > Polymixiidae > Polymixia > Polymixia japonica. The sequence continues at coordinate 2,106 of OMKK01015224.1, read as the reverse complement.
AGAATCCAGATCTGGCGTCACAGGTCTGCACAACCTACTCTTTGAGGGCTTTGATGAAGAACT
>OMKK01015216.1:7554-24867 GCA_900302305.1 Polymixia japonica | reverse complement strand
CAGGCGAGCTGGCTCTGTGGTTGGCGTGAAGCTGGACTCACTGGTGACAGTGGCAGAGAGGAGATCTCTAGACAAACTACTGGCCATCATGGATGATGTCAGTCACCCTCTGCACAGTCATCAGCACACAGAGAAGCCTGATCAGTAACAGACTGCTACTCCCCAGATGCAAAACAAACAGGCTCAAAGATTCCTTTGTACCCCGAGCCATCAAACTCTACAACTCTGCACTCGGTGGGAGGGGGAGGGGTGGTGGGAGGAGCTAGGAGGAGCTATCTGCATCTATCTGCATCTTGTACTTTATATTTTTTTATCTTGTATTTTATATTTCTATCCTGTATTTTATATATTTTTACCTTGTATTAATATCTGTACTTAACTACCTCATACTATAGTATTTCTTCTTCTTTTTTGTAATTTGCATTTTGCACTTCTGTATTTTGCACTTTTTTTGTTGTATTTTTTCCTGTTTCTTAACCTGTGTGCCTAATCCTGTGTGCTACTACCCTACTGTATTGTTGGTACTGTGCTGCTATTGGAACCACAATTTCCCTGAAGGAACCCTCCCAAGGGATTAATAAAGTTCTATCTAATCTAAGGTCATTAACACCATGTTTTTAACAATCACATGCAAGCATAATATTATCAAGGACTTAACACCATTATATATACTCAGATGTAATTGCTTCACCAAAAAATCTAAACAAGAAAAACTAAATCTTATAAAAACCCTAATCGAGTATCATTGGACCTTGTTCCCAAACAGAATTTATTTTATCTTTTTACTAAAATAAGTCTCACACAAACAGATAATTCAAACAAGTTATAATTGAGGTATAGGAACTCCTGAGGAAGCAACAAGGAAGTAATCAACCCAAAGAAAAAACTAAACTTCCCTAAACATTTCCATGGATATGTATAAAAACAAAGTAGCAAAAATAAAAGCGCCAACAAAAACAGCCTTTTTTTTTTTTTTTTAAATGAGATCCTCTGGTCAGGGTGCAGCTTCTGACTTGAAAGCTTTGATTGAAATGGCATCATTTAGGCTAGTGTCACACATATACAGCCAAGTGCTTACACACACTCTAATTTTCCTGATTTCATTGCTACTATTCCCAGAGGCACCCGAAGATTCTGGAAAAGCAGTTTTCCTAGGCATGCTTAGGGGAGTGTGTCCACACCTCCTTGGCCCACAAGTGGTTGTGCTGGAGCCAGCGTCGAGCTGAGGGTGTGTCCAGGGTGAACACTTGCTCCTGAGAGGAGTTGACTGCTGTGAAGCCAACAGTTAGTTGAGGTTGGAGAATACCGGTTGCGGAGAGCAGGCGGCTGCCAGCCGACAGGTACTCTCTTTCGCAGGTACACGTCCTGGAGGCAGGGAGATGGTCGCGTATTTAGTCTTGGTATGGTATGGTTTATTTATTAATCCCCGAGGGGAAATATGTTTCCGTTACAGGTTACATACAAGCATGCACCCAAAGGTTTATTTTCTCACACACACCTTACCTTTTTAGAGTGATGCTGAGGCAGATTGTGGCCTCTGTGAGGTCAAGTATGGCAGTTGCGTTGACAGTGATGAACATCTCGAAGGCGAGAGCCAGCTCAATCTCTCCAAGCCGACAGGAGACAGTCAGCACCAGGGAACCAGGGGGAGCCGATACAACAGGGTAGTGCCCCACACTCAGTGAATCTGATCAATCGACATGTTGCCATACCCGTAAAATACACACCTGTGACTGCATTATTGTTAATCTAAAGTATTAAGACTATATTCTGTGGGTCGGCTGATAAACCAGGAAGCAATACTTACGTTTGAAGACTTCCCGCGCGCGGAGCCAGAGGTTCTGCTTGCCCAGTTTGTGCAGGAGAAGCTTCAGCAGATTGGAGTTGACTGTCAGGTTCTTTGAGAACATGAAGTCCACTGTGTCTGAAGCCACAGGCAGAGTCTGTCTGTCCACACACACTTGCAGGTGAGAGTTAAACAGAGGACTGTACCGGGAGATATCTACAAAGTCTGAGGAGAAACACACACACATCCATCATATTGTTTACACCACACCATAGTTCTATTATGAGTGAGAGAGTGAGATAGAGAGAGAGAGACTGTTACTGTAGTTGTGCTCTCTCACCGCTAGGTTCTTTGAGTCCAGGCAGGTTAGAGAGTATCTCCAGCGTATCTCGGTGAGAGGTGTTCTCAGCCAGACGCATCAACACGTGACTCCTTTTTTCCAGGTCAGAAGGCTCACACGGCCACGAGGAAGAGCTCAGGAACCACTCGTTATCTAAACGCACGCACGTACGTACACATACAAACGCACTTAATTTAACAAGATGCCCTAAATAAAACAAAAAGATTCTTAATGCATTGCTGCTTTATTGGCATGTGTAATATGATAGGAAGAGGGCATAATATGGAATACATAATATGCAATATAGTTACTCAATGCAATGCAATACACCAGGTACTCAGGGCTGCACTCAAACCCACAAAGCCCTGAGTACATGGTATGTGCCTTTGCCTGCTTAACCATCAGGAGCCCTGAACACAGTGGCATTTGATCGAAATGACAAAATCCACACATATTGAAGGCAAACACCACCTTTGTTCCTTACATCAGTATTTGCTTCATTCCTTACATCAGTTTCTCCTCTACTTGCCGCAAGGTCAGAGCCGTTACCTCGGAGACTGTTGAGCGCTCCCTCTACACTGCCACTCAGCAGGAAGTGCTCGGTAGCCATGGAGACCAGGCTGCAGCGCGACGCTCTGTCCTCGTTCCCAAACAGACCCTTCAGCATCGAGTAGTTGACCTTTAACCTGGATAGTACCTCTACCACTCTCCGGCCCTGTGCACATGCAAGCAGGCACACACACACACCTTGCCATTTTGTTTGTATCTTTAGTTGTTATACAATTTAAAAATGCTTTGGGCATTTTTGTCTGAGCTCTAAAGATCTAAAAGTTCTAGAAATACTGTATATCTTAAGGCAGAAAATTTAAAAGATTTCCCTATCTTTTCCAATTGGCTCTGACTAAAATGTCATCAATTTCTTCTTATGGTCTGAGTTGGCTTGGATCATTATTCTCCAATACAGTCTTTTGGGGCAATCATCTGCAGCTCCAAAAAACAATCCTCAAATCACCTAAAACATGTCCTTTTTAAAATGGTCCACATCCCCTCCACATCCTCAAAATCTATATCAAATATTATATTATAAATAATATAAAATCAAATATTCTGCAGTTAGAAATCAGCAGCAGCTAGCTAACACTAAACAAGGAAGTTATGAAAACAAGGAAGTTCGCATCAAACAACCAAGCTATCATCAAAACTGCACAAGACATGCATGTCTTATGTACTTTTTATTTTTTTATAAATGACATTTTACAGGCATATCTCATTGCAGGGTGAGCGTTAACTGTTTTGATGATTTTGGGATCGTTTTTTGGAGTTGTGCATTGCCCCAAAACACTGTATTGGAGACTGGCGATCCAAGCCAAGTCAGACCATAAGTACACTATAACGAAGCAATTGATTACATTTTAGTCAGAGCAGATCAGTATGATTGGAAAAGATAGGGAAATTAGGTCTTTGAGCTAAATTGTGTCACTGGGAACATTTACCAATACACAAGATATGATGCAAATATCCCTTGTGCCATCCAAGGTGAGCATTCACATAGAGGCCCATTTCAGTAATTAGAATGATATGCTACCCTCCAAATGAATACCATAGAGAACATCTATAAGGCAGTGGTCCTGTAGAGAGTGGAGTCATCAAGTGGGCACCTTCCTTCACCGATCTTTTGTTGAATTAGGCCCACGACATCTCAAGAAGGTTCAACAGTGGATTCCAGCATCCTGGAACCACCCCCACTCACAACAGACTCAAACCTGCTGCCCCACTATCTGTTAAGGAACACTACCATAACATCTGCACTGTCTCTCTACTTCCAAACGCTCCTACCTTCACTTTAATGAGTTTCAAAAGCATTCGGCTTAGCTAAGGCCGACTAGCCCTGCTGGCTTGTTTTGGTTTCCTTTGAATGCCAAGGCCCACTCAGCTGTCTACTGGGCATTAGTCAAATGGCATTGTCTAGCTCCTAATCCTATTCAACATTTCATATATGAAACTCAAACTTCATATGAAGCTTGTGGGTTTTGAAAAATAGTTGAATAATTATTGTAATTATGCCTTCATTTATAGTTATATCCTCCCCCTCAATAGGATTTTTAGGGTGTAGGATGGACTGCAAACTTAGGGATGGTATTGGAGTCCAATTCCTGAGGTATCCAAGAAAACCTAATTATGGTACACTTTCAGTGGAGTTGCTCTTGTCTAGTTTACTATGGAAGCAAAAACAGAAACAAAACATGCAAAAACATCTAAGGTTGCACAAACATTTGAGCTCAACTCTATCTGAAACAGAGAACACACACAGACACACACACACACACACGCACACACGCGCGCGCACACGTTACCTTAGCCCACTGGTTTTTTTTGTGGTATCTGAACATTAGAGAGACTCCGATCCGGCCTAGGAAGCTCTTGATCAGGCCATTATCACCCTCACCCTGACACACTGAAACATGAGAAAAACATTTGCACTACCTGGAATCACTTACGAACTTAATACACATGTATAGGGATACAAAATGACATTATGAGTATGCAACACAGGTTTCGTCTGTTTTGGGTTCAATTTTTACCTGTGTCGGCGAAGGCAGCAAAGGGCAGCACCAGCTTGTCTTTGGTCTCAGACAGGAGTGCTATGGTGATGCGCCCGCTGACATGCCCCAGCTCACTGAGACTTTGGTTTGATTGGCAGATTGACCTGAAGACCTCCCCCAGCTGTCTCCAGTCCTCCTGTTTGGTGCACAGCTGATGGAGAGATCAAAGAGATCAGAACGGGCCCCGTTTTCAACCTTGCGGACCACCAGCACAGTCTGACGAAAGCCCAGGGTCATGGAAAGAACCAGTAGCTACTGAACAGCGGAGCAAACCTCTACCTCCACGATGGCGTAGACCAATTTCAGGTTCTCTGGAAAGGACATGCCGGTGGACGGTGACAAACTTTGGAGAGAAAAAAAAAAGGAAAAAAAAACTACAAACACTCACTGGGCTGCTTATGTTAAAAAATCCCATAATGCATCACAAGTATGGATCATATACAATGACTGACAGACCAACTACTTTTGCAAGACTGATCAGACATAGGTTGAAGAATAACTCACCTGTGGTTGCCAGACATTGAAATAGGGGAGTTAGTCTGTTGGAACTCAGGACTGTTTTGGACATGCTCAACATAATCCAAACTCAGCACCAGGCCTGTACTGGCCATCTGTAAAGACATTTACACGCACACAAAATGAAAACCTCCATTTGCAAACAAAAACTGACTGCTACATGAGAGAAAGCAAAGTGCACAGCCAGTGAGGTACCTTGGATATGAGCTTTATGAGTTCAGGAACAAAGGCATTGAGGCTCTTCTTTCTGACAAAGTTGAAGAGGGCCAGCAGGAACTCAGGGCTAGGCTAGCAAGTCCGAATTAGAAAAGAGGAGGAGGAGGGAGAGGAAATGGGAATGGTCTTTTTAGCTGAGACTGGTAATGCTTACTTCAAGAGTAGTCCATCTTCAAGATGAAGTGGTTCCTGGACTATGACCAGAATCTACCAGCATACCATATTCCACCAATGGAGTAGGTATTGACTGCTCACTGCATACCATGAGGCTAAATAGTCCTTTTGATGATAAAACACTTCAGACTTCTGTATACTATGTATGTATACTAGCTAGGCCATCTCATGACCAGAATTTTGCCAAGGTGTTGTACAACAGGCCTTGAATGTTATTTATCACTACTGATGCGAGATCTGTACAGTTTGGAGAAATTAGCTTTTAAGTGGTGTGAACATCAAGAGCTTTTGTCTGCCATTAAGACTTTACTAATTAAGAAGACCAGGTTTCCCACTAATAGGCAAGTTGAAAGTTAAATAATAATTTAAAATGGGCAAATTGCTGTTACTTCTGTGCAGCGACATACTGGCATAAATAACTTGCATAGTCGCACTGGCGACAGAACAGTCCTTTCCCATGCTGTAACTGCCCTTGAACACACCACGCACACACACTGCTGGAGAGAAGAGATGTCAAGTGAAGCAGAGTGGCATGTGAAAACTACATGTCGGAAAGCATTTGACTCCAGAGGCAACAGGTAAGAAAATCAGAGGGGAATGAAATTATTACAGCCTAGTTTCCGTCGCTGTGTTCCATTTCTGCTGCTGCAGCAACCTGATTTCCCCACAGGGATGAATAAAGGTCATCTCCATTCTACACAGATCCCTGTAATGCTAAGCTCCATCAAACATATACAGTATAGTGGGGAGGCTGTGCGAAAACCACCTCACCGTTATCTTGTGGGCCAAGCTGATGTTGAGGACGGAGACGACGTCAGAGACCAGGCCAGCCTTGAGCAGAGCCCACATGAAGGACATCAGCACAGGCAGGGAGAAGTAGACTCCCGGGGTGTTGTTCTGGTAGTAGCCAGTAAACACAGCGCCTGGGGTGGGGTGGTTCATCAGAACAAGGGGAGGTTAAAGGTAGAGAATGATGATAGCAGTGTGAATGATCAATATAAGGAGGAAAATGAGACAGGTTGAGGAACAATAGCATAAGCAGAGGACAGAAGTGTGAAGAGGTCTGGTTCTGATAAAATCGTGGTTGAGAACACAGCTAATGCTTTCATGGAGATAGATGATAGATAGATGGCAGAAAACATTACTTTTTAGGTCATTCAAATAGGTAGATATTTTAGCTGTCAAACACCCTTTGCATTGTATCATGAATGTCCAACAGTGAGCCAAACACTGGAATGTAGAACTTACTTGCTTTCTGCAGACACATTGGATTCTTGCTGAACCGCATCACAGTCTCAACACAAAACTGAAAAGAAAGACATGCGAACAAGCCAGTTACTCAAGTTCCTGGATGAAGAATGGCATGAAGACTATGGCACAGCAGAGGGTGCTGTTGCCTCTGTGATGGATCTAAAAACCCATCGGAAAGCTTCAGAGTTGCATTGGTACTAAACCATCCAGTCACTGACTTCAGCCTTCAGCTTTATGGTCGCTGATTGAGAACAACTCATATCTGACATTTATTTTTTCAGTCTGGAATACATTTTCTACTCGCACTCAAAAAAACAAGGTCCACCATCAGGTCCCTAATGCCTTCACCCAACTTTTTTAAAACATTGAAATTTCCAGTCAGCTCACCTTCTCGTCCCCCTCAACGGGTACATGTTGGAACCGACACACCTTGAAACCACAGGACAGCGTTTCACTGAAGTAATGCCTGCAGTACTGAAGGTTAAGAAGAGAGGGCTGGTGCCACATTATTATGCTGTAGTTACCTATTGGATAATTAGCAACTGCCTAAAGCCCATGTTAGAGAAATGAAGGAACAAATGACTGAACACCTCGCCTTATTTATAAAAGGATGGAATTTTTGACAAGTGCTTATAAGACTATACTTATACTGACAGCACTAAATATGAACTACTTCAAAAGAGACTAAGCAAGCTCAATTTTGTGTGTGTCTAGTTTTGATTTGTTTTTAAAATGACCACTCAATAGAATGTAGGCAAAGCCCATTTGATGTGGAAATGCAGATATAGTGCTAGATGTCGTAAAACACTTACGGTACTGGTCTTCTGGCGTCTAAACTCTGTTGTGTCTGCTGGGTTTTTGATACATGGCCCTATATGAAGGGCAGCCAGAGAGCAGTTAAACAATGCCTTTTTTTATTTTTACTCTTCTTAGAAAATGATAAAAATATCTGTCTAGACAATGAAATGACAACACGATCTGCTCTATCCATGCAAAGACAAATAAAGTGAAACTAGAGGGGTGTACTACGAAGCGAGATTATGGGGTTAGTGAGCTAAACTAAGACTAAACCCTAGGTTTTCGATGTCACGATAGTGTCTTACTTTTAAACAGGTAACTGTCCTATTTTTAAATCATGGTAACTTATGCTGCACACCTAACCTGCTCCAGGGCAGGTTATGTTCAGGCTTTCTGATTGAAACATATAAAACCGCTGCGCAGATAGTGGCAGGGTCTCTTCGCAGGGCAAGAGCTTTAGAGAACGTCAAAACCTGCTGGCTTTCCCCGGATCTCACCGTTATCTGTATGAAAGTTAAAGATTCTCAGCTGAGAATCATATACATTGTATCACAAATACATTGAAGTCGTGCTCCTACTGTACAACTAACAGTATGCATTGCTTTGTGTTTCTTCGCTACAGGCACATATATGAATTCCACTGTCGGAGATGCAGAGAATTTTGCTGTCAATAAAAACCTGGATTAAAAGAGCAAGTTGATAACCGCCTTCGTGATACCTTGATTGCCTATGTTAGGTTTTGTGAAGCCAGCTATCAAAGAAAGCCTGAGCATGTTAAGCTCGCTTTGTAGTATACCCCTCAGAAGTATATATTTATTGTTGTATTTTTATTATTTATGCTCCGTCCCCCTCCCTCACCATTTCCCCAGTGCATGGTCACGAGTGGGGATGTGGTATCATTCTGGGAGCTCAGAGTCTGGATGGTCTGGCCCCTACAACAGAAACAATATGATCATCACAACACTACTAGGTTGCTCGTTCAGACCTTATTTTTCCCTGCAATCTGGTACCTTTCAGAGGTGGCCGTTACATGGTTGTTGTTGGCATCCACGTGATCATGTTCAGAAGAACAGAACTTACTGGAAGGGATGCCACTAAACCGAGGTCTCCAGGGCCTGCGACTGCTCTCCATCTCTGTAACACACACCCAAAGCCACAGCATGACCACTGGATAAAATACGCCCAACTTCAAACAAAGGAGACGTGTTGAATCAGACCTCAGGGAGATGTGTATTTGATTGCTTAATGTATCCATCGGCGCATTAGGCCATACCTTTCTCATGTACTGCTAATCGAGGGTGAGATCTAGTGCTGGAAAAATCTGCAGGAACTGTAATGAGACTGAACCACAAAACACAAAAGACACTTTCATTCAGCATTGTCTTAACAAGATTAACAGAGTTTGTAACAGAAATACTACCAAATATGAAAGCAGCTTACCTTCTCTCAGTCTCCCACGATGGTCTTCCTGTCCTTGATGACAACGTTTTCACCTCTCCACAAGTTCTGGTCCTAAGAGCCTCTGCAATCCTTGTAGGGCCCAGCTTCAGTAAACTCTCTTTGGGCAGGTTTCCAAACAGGTCTGGGTCATCCTGGATCACATCTACAAGCAGGATATCCTGTTCATACGCTGTAAACTCATCCAAAAGGAAGGACATAGAATCCTCAGCTGTCTCTACCTCTGACTCAGCTTCCTCTCCTTCACTGAATGATGTCATTTCAGAGGGGCTTGTACTCTCTTCTCCAGAAGACTGCCCCTCATCATCGCGAGTTCCACTATCATCTTCATTGTTGCGGGGAGAAGAGTGGGGTTCTATCAGGGCACCTGTGGTAAGGCTTGCCTTTAAATTAGGATCTGAGGGAACCTGTTCTGGTTTTCTGTTACCCTGTTCTTCATTTTCTGGGTGGTCACCATCTTCCTTGCTGTCCTCTTTGTTACCGTCACCTGCAGAATATGCCTCTCTAACCATTTGCAGCGTCTGACCTCCAGATAAAGTTTTAGACTCTCTCTGTTTGTTTTCTTCATTGCCCTCCTTGGCACCTGAACAGCCCTGGGCTTGGGACAGCAGACTTCCAGTAGAGTGCTTTTGGAATGAAGCGATAGGAGAGAGCAGTGGCCAAGGTAGAGATGCATTTATGCCAGTCTTCGACCACTGATCTACAGAACTGTTGAGCAGTGAACTCTCCTTTCCGATCACAAGCATGAGGTCATCCTGGAAGAGGAATTGATTATGATGTTGCTTAGTCTGGGGAACTTCTGCCTCAGTCTCTGGCTCTTCAGGCAGGAGGAAGGAAGATTCACATGAAATAAAGAAGTCCGAGTTAAGTGGACTAGAGGAAGTCTGAGTATAAGGTGATGGGGCCATGTCTGTTTCATCATCACATAATGAATTTTCTATGGCCTCAACCATATATTTGGGTGAAGAAGACAAGGACGTGGGTGGCGTGTCCACAGAATCAACATGTTTGGCTTTGTTTAGTGTAAAGGAATGTACAGTTGTACCCGAGCATGGCGTGGAGGAATCAGATGTGGCTGTTGGTGTGGCAGCTGAGGCTCGGTCAGGGAAAGGACTAGGGAAGCTGTCGTCCGCCTCCCTTCCATTACCCAGCGTAGAAGGGGTTGAAGCTATGTCTGTGCTAGACTCACTTTGCTCTCTGGGTGAGGAAAGGGTAGCCATCTCAGAGGGAGCATCTGGGAACGCGATATTGGTTCTCTCACTGGGTAAAACTGGTGGATCTCCATTTTGACTCGCTAGCGCCTCAGTGAAATCTCTAGGTCGTGGATGAAAAGGCTCTGCCGGACATGCTTCGCTACTAGCAGATGTTATGCGGGTTGAACCCCTATTTGGGAAAGGCCAGAAAATGTATGTGCGTGCACATGAAAAATACCTCCGTTTGAAATGGACCCTCACCCTCTGGCATGAGAACACCTCTGCATTACTGTCTGAGCGGTGACCCTCGCCGTTCTTACACGAGAACAGCTCTGATGACTTCTGTGTTGCATCGTTTGCTCTGGGATCATCCTGCCGACCACCTCCTTTCCCATGGGAACCATGTTTTCTCACAAATGTGTCTCCAACATCACAGCACCCAACCACTGACTCTAACCATGACTGATTGTTAATAGACACCACAGACTCTACCCCCTCTTTGCCTCCAGTATCTGTCTTGGCTGGCTTATTGCCAACACTTTCTATATCTGGACTGGAATGCAACATCCCATCCCTAATACCATCTCCTAATTTTATTCTCTTGACTTGAGGGTCCTGCTCAAAATCTCTAGCCATCATGACAGTCCCACACTTCCCCTTGCTTGCAGGCTTACCTAGTAAGAGTGAAGCAGAACATTTGGCAGATGCCTCCCCTGTCCTGCCCTCCAGGAAAGGATAAGTAGTAGGATTGGTGAAGGTCTCTGTGGCTGAAATTTGTGTTGGGTCTTTTTTCTGGTCTTCAGTCAGACTCAAAGACTGATAGCTCTTCCCAGACTGAATACTGTGATAGGACTCATTACTTTTAGTAAGAACGCTTTCCTCACTTCCATGTTTGTCACCACATGAACTAAGCCCCAACCGAACTCCAGCCTTCAATTCCCGTCTGAAGCAACGCACAACCTTGGTCTTGAGCACCTCTGGTAGCACATAGCTACAATTCTGCCTGCCCACGTCACATTTTTGGGCAATGTCACAAAGCTTCACCTTGGGGTATTTGCCTATCCATATGATAATCTCTTTAGGGGTCTTAATTATGATTGCATTTCCTGTCCTGGTGTTACACTTAATCCTAAACTGCATTGGGCTAATGCACTTAGGCTCATTCTTACGCCGTTTCTGCCACTGTGACGGAATGTATTTACAGTCACCACACAGACCACAGTTGGAAGTTTTGACAGCTCTTCTTACTGGCCCCTCTGAACCAGTGAGCCCAGTAGGGTTAGGGTTTCCGTTTCCCTTTCTATTGTTATCTGCAAGTAAAAACAAACACTTGTTAAATGGTGCAAACTGATTACAATAATAGCCATTAAGATTAATGAAGCACTTGAATGACACAATTTACCACCAAGGTTAGTGGGTGTTGATAGATTCACCCGTATAGATTCACACCAAGATATGTCTTTACAACATTATTAATGGCATTTTTAAAACATAACGTACATTGCAGCAGAAATTAAAAATGGATGAGAATAAATACAGGTATCGGTTATCTGGGCCACAATCGCCCAGCTTTAGCGCCACGCACTGAAGTCAACCAGTAGCATTAGCAATATTAACTTCCAAGAACTTTGGTCTACAAGAAATATAATGCTATAATGCTGCCATGTGGACAGTGCACAGAGGGAGTGAGTGACTGCCAGGCATTTAGAGAGTGCTTACTAGATTACCTGGACTTAGATTTACGTTAACCTAACATTTAGCCAACACATGTCATGTAGTTATCTAACATTAGCTTGTTAGCATGAATGCAAATAAACCAACTCAAAGAGGTACCCGGAAGTGGTCCAAGTGTTGAACTCCATCAACGTTAACTAGTGTTTCAGGTCTGTAATTTAGTGATATGACAATAGTAATGATAACTTGAAGGGGCAAATGGTATAAAACGCACCTTACTTGATTATAGCAAGTGTGTTTTTAAAGAACTTGGCCTCACACTGGGTTGATCCTCCTCAGCCTGATACTAGTTAGCTTTTCTTACTGGTCCTCTGAACAAGAGGCTGTTTGACCCGATACCAACTGTTGCTCTGTGTTCTCTATAAGCGGTCTGGCACAATGATTTTCCTATAATACTTTTATAATTCCTTTGACAATGCATGATACTTCGGGATTTTTCTGTCTCCGTTTTAGGTGATTATGGCCCTGTGGCTGTGCAATAATTCAATAGTATAATTTATTGTCTTTCTGTGGAATCATATCGTGAATATATGATGATTATGTTGTCTAAATTGACAACAAGCTAATTTGGAAAATTAAAACATTTTGATTTTCGTTTTGACATCACACATAACATTACCACGCAGTTCAATGCGATGAACGTGTTACGTGTGGTTTTGCATACCTACATAAGTCTGTATATTCAATATGAATATCGGGGGGGAAACAACTCATTGATATCAACTATATCGCCCAGCACTATTCTGGACCCCTTTCCTTTTTAACAACATGTCTGCTCAATCACAGCAGAAGCACCAACCCAATTGCTTGAGACTATTGAAGCCATCTCATGGCATTTGGCCTACTCTGGTGATCATCATCTGGTAAGGACCCTCTTGTTTCACCTCCAACTTGAACCCCCAGTCTCCCTTTGCATTCAAAATAATTTCTCCTGGGCAACTGCATACCTCCGTGGTTATTCTGTTGAAGTGGTGAACTTTTCTCAGTATCCCCGAGGGCGTCGGGGAGTGCATCAAGGACATGTCCTGGGACCACTCGACCTGCTAAAGGTTTGGCAAGTTCACTGGTAACGACAAGAGGGTGTTTCTTGAATGCAACTTCAGCGCTCCGCGACACAGGCTGGGATGTCATTCGGGTTTTTACTTCTCTGCCATCTGGGTTTTGAGTACGAGTGGCAGGCAAGCCAGTTGAATCCAGCGACTTTGACATCCGTTTCCGTCTTGGCACCAGTTGTAGTCCAAGTATGTCTTTCAGCTCACTTGGTTTCACTTTTTCCCTCTCAGAAGAAAGCATGCTGACAGCTACTATGATTATTCATTAAAAAAAAAACCGAAACAATGAATCGGCACTGTTTTGACAAAGTACCTCCAAGATTGACATTAAAGTGTTAGCTATTATCAAAGCATCAAATAGCGTCACTATGTCTTAACGAGTGCCGAAATGCTATTTACTACGCACCTTCAAATTCAGGCAAAGTGCACGTTTAGGCTGTCAACAAAAAGACTGTCCCAGTAAACATAGGTCAGTTAATTATGTAACCAACTGGGCAATTCAACTTAAAAACATTGAAAACAGCTGTTGTCATGTAATTACTGACATGAAATTGGAAGACGGTATATTAAACTCAAATCAGTAGCAGACTGGATTTTAGCCGAAGGCGTTCATCTTTCCCTACCCAAATGTACGACGTGCTTCACACCTGGTGTGTTATGGCCAACACAGACTGCGCATGTACGACACGCTCTGGGCTTAAGTGCTGAGCGATAACAAATAAACGAAGCATGGTAACAAAAATGAAAATAAAAATACGACAAAATATAAAATACAAAAATGATAAAAACATTTTAAATAACAAATTAAATCATAATATTTGCGTGTAGAAAAAAACTCGAAGAGTTTGCATTGTTGACATGCTATGAAAACTGCATTGGATAACACAATCTAAACAATTTCTAAAAACAAGATCCTTAAAATTACAAAGACAAAATAGTTATAATGCAAGGAAATAAATCACTGTGCAATGAGTGTGGTAATGAGTGGAGTGTGTGTGTGTGTGTGTGTGTGTGTGTGTGTGTGAGAGAGAGAGAGAGAGAGGGGAGAGGGAGAGATAGTGAGTGTTATTGTCAATGTCTTTGGAAATGACAATAAGGGCAAGGGAAGTAAACGAAAACATGGATTTAATATATAATCATGTTGCAGACAAATAGAACAGTATGTTGATGACAAAGTGTAGACTGTTTAGTTCTGCTTCTTCAAGTGGCTACTCTAACATATCTCAAATGCGAATTATGGTTTTACAGCTCAAGACATACTTTTTATGTAACAATATTTCTCTTTCCTCTTTCCACCATTGTTGGTAGGTTTGTCTGGTACCCTTTCTTTGTTAATCATTTAATTGATGGTGTATTGTTTGTAGTAAGTTGGTATAACATTTTGATATTTGCAGTATAACTTTATTCCTAACGCTCCTCTGTACCCAAACAGGGTCCATATCCCAGCCCCAACTTTTTCCCCTTAACTGAAACTTTGGTCAGTATCCTAGCTGAGGTAAACCCTAAACCCACATTTCCCCCCTTACCCATACCAGGGTCTGTATCCCAGTATCCCAATCCTTCATCTATCACCCACACACAAGCAGACACAATCTTCCCTTACCTTAACCAGGGTTCATATCCCACCCCCACCATTATGGCTATGTCTTTGGTTTTGCTGCTGTCATTTTCTTGCTTGTGTAACATTTCTTCAGTTGCTTGTTTGTCTTGTTTGTTAAGCAGTCTGTAAACTTCTGTTTTAGAAATGTGCTCTACAAATAAACTAAAAGTAAATCATGACACCCAGGAAGCTGGTTGATAAAACTAATTAACTAATTTTGTTCTTTCCAATGGAAACATGAGCATGTGTTTTGCAGTTTTTCTCAAATATTTTAATGGACAATGATAAAGAATTGACGAGGTTCAGAAGTTAGGTCATTAATGTACAATGGAAACAACAAAGACCCAATAATTGAGTCTTGTGGGACATTGCACACATGCTGTTGACCTACCCTAACAAAATGTTGTCTACAATTGAGTAATTGTGGAGCCTTTGAATTCTTGTCAGGAAGGACCTAAACATCCTTGGTAAACTGTAAACAGATGCAGAATCATTTTGAACAAAATTCAACAAAGCTGAACATTTTCAAATAAACGGAATCACAAATAATTCGATGCAGTTATTATATTAGCAGTTATTACACATTTTTTCATGTAATTATTTACAGTTATAAGGGGTAGCCACAGATTAATTCTTACAATATTAATGCTTGTTTATTGAAGAAGAAAAATTCTATATTGTGGTGCTATGTGTTTGTGAGTGTCATTGTGTTAATTTCAGTGTGTGTTGAGGGTTTAAACATATTTTATCTCTAATTTATATTTATTTCAGAGGCAAAAAACCCTACAAATTGACTATAAGTGATAGTATAACATTATAACTAGCAGTATTCCAAATAGAATTTGTCAATTTGTAATAACATTCAGTGAAGTGAAACATAATACCAATGGACTGTTGCAATAAGTAACGTGAGCTGCAGTGGGTCAGCACAGGACTGACTTCATCAAGCGATGATGGAAAGCACTCAGAGGTGAGGGGTGACGGTGAGACCCTGGTGTTGGGAAGTAGCCGGTCCCTTGACTGTGGCGGCCTGATTCACAACACCAGCTGCCCCACCCCACCAAGCCAGCAGATGGCACTCCAACGCAGTATGGCCTCTGCATTAGATGTGGCGTTCCACGGGGCTTGAGAGAAGTGGTTCTGTCTCATTGCATTCTCTCCAGGGGTTTCGACTCATTTCAGCTCTCCCTCGCTTTCTCCCTCTCTTTTCCTCTCTCCTTCCTAATCTCCGCTATGTCTGTGACAGCTGTGGGAAGAGAACATTCAAATTAGAATGCGAGGTTACCATTTTAGGTTAGAGAGAGAGGGAGAGGGAAGAGCTTTCTCTGGGTTTCTCAGGTTGACACCTCATCACAAAGCCACACCTGAGGGATCCTGGAAGTCTCTGCCCCACCTCTCTAGCTGACAGGCTTTAGGCCACCCATAACCCCCTGCTTCAGCACCGGTACTTTCGCACTCCACGGCCCAACACCGCTCTCTATGCAGATTTTATAATCAGGCTACAGCAGTGAGGTGTGTGTGTGTGCGTGTGTGTGTGTGTGTGTGTGCGCGCGCACACGTGTGTCTAACAGTGAATGCCGGCTATAAGCTTTTACTTAGCATATGAAATGAGTTGGGATTAGTATGAGATAAAGAGTAACGCGAAGAGCAGAGGGGAATGTTAAGAGAAAGGTCATTCATAATTTCGCGTCCATGAACCACTTTAAACTCTCAAAGGCATAAAAATCAAGGAGTTGCCTGGAGCGAGCAAAAAAAAAGTTGGCAGTTTCATCATGAATTGTGCTTCAATTCAAAATTATGTCGGATATCAGCGTGCTGAAAAACCGCGTAAAAGTTGAGCTTTTATTTATGGAAAGCCAAGGGAAGTAGGCCTACAACATCAAACAACACTTAACCCCGTGAACCCAAATGCTTCCTATGATTGGTTACTTTTATAGGCCTGTCTTAAATTAAGGGCATGTAGCTGACGCTCATATCTAGAAAGTTAAAATGAGCGAGTCGGCTCAGAGTCTTGCTTTACAACACTTTGATAGGGCATGACTGTTGATGGACACACTGACTGTAGTGGCAATCAACCTTGCAACCTTTTGGTTACATGACGGCCTAATTACTAGGCACCTCTAAACAAATTGTCGGTGGTTGGTCATGCAGCGTGTTAAATCATTCCCCTCCAGAGCCAAAGTCTGATGGCGATTAACACATTTTAGACTTCTCTAATTATAGTGGAAGTCTTGAACCAATACCTAGCATTATTAAACAAACATTTTAGATTGGTAGCAGCATTGCCTTAATTCACGAGTAGGGGAAAAATACTTGAACACATCTTTACACCATGCTATTGAGTGTTCAGCACAGATTGAGATCATCTTCTAGAATATATAAAGCAAACAGGATTCTGAGGACATGTCCAGTCAAGAGCAGAATGGAAAGGAGACCTGCCTTTTATTAACAGTTAAATGGTGGCAGGGAAACACGGGAGGTTGAAATAACTTAAGGACTGCACAGCTGAATTTTTAGTCAAAAGTACAATGTCTTTCCAACCGTCATCTTTTATATACAGTTATTGTGCTTTTCTTTCCTCCCCCCCCCCCC
>OMKK01015186.1:9712-22641 GCA_900302305.1 Polymixia japonica | reverse complement strand
GAACAAATATCTACCAAAGCCCTGTGTCGAAATATTCCAGCAGCCAGGAAAATGTAAGAAAAAAGGAGCACATAATTAATGCATATTATCTATATATATTATTCACATCGGCTGCAGCCTGAAATAAATCCCCAGAAAGTCTCGTATTTCTTCTTTGATGCCGTGTGCCTAATTGTCTTCCTGTGAATGTTTACAGTAGGAGTCAGTCCACTTGAGTGCAGCGGCTCCGCTCCGCAGGCCTCAGAGATGAATGTGTGTTTACCGGAACGGACCGGGATACGAGGGCCACGAGCGGGGGTCGTCGTTGTTGCTCTCCGTTGATTCCGGCGGTCGTCTCCCGTCTCGGCCTGTCGTCTCTTGTTTCGGTGCGAGCCTGCAGTGATGGACTCCGCTAAGCCCCGTCGGTGTGCAGTGAGCTGCAGGCTGCCTTAGTTTAGAAGCCGCTGGAGGAGGGATAGGGGTACAGTACTGTGCTGACACTGCTCTTTTGTGGTGTGTGTGTGTGTGTGTGTGTCTGTGTGTGTGTGCCTGTCTATGTGAGTCTACGTGTGTGTGTGTGTGACTGTGTTTGTGTGAGTGTGTGTGTGTCTGTGTGTGTGTGCCTGTCTATGTGAGTCTACGTTCGTGTGTGCGTGTGTGTGTGTGTGTGTGTGCGTGCGTGCCTGTCCCATTTCCCCAGCCTCAGAGTGAGATACTGAAATATAAAGGGTGGCCACTCTTAATGCATAATACAGTACATCTGCTGTACTCCTGAAACGTTATGTGTGGTGTGTCCTGTCCAGTTTAATGTACTTCATTAATAACTTTAATTTGTTTCACCATTGGTGGTATATCAGTGTATCTGCACGAGAGACTCCCTGCCCAGAATAAATGCCCTGAAGGCATTATTTATAGATAAGTTGAATTTCTACCACCATGGGTGGTATATCAGCACATCAGAGTGCATGTCCAGAGCCTCAGAGTTTCTTCAGTGTTTTCCTATAGAGCTCATCAAGCCTATAGAGCTCAACACCATCAAGAAATCAAAACGCCACCATATTGGCAGGAAAGCCTGAGTATTGCTTCATTCAATTCAATTAATTCACACAGTGATAACGTAGTCGACCCTCGGTAAAACGAAGATACAGACTAGCTAACGCTACGTACAAGTTAGCACACTGATTACGTTACACTGCTTATGCTAACATTAACTAAGATGAAGTGACACTTCCAGTGTCGACAAGGCAACTTTTAGCCGGTAGACTCCAAAGATGAATGTTCATCACTAATCCAGATTTCGTTCATTTGTGCCTCCCCAGACTTTTGTAGACTTTCAAAGACTCTCCAGAGTACGACGAGGAAAAGTTGGTCAGGTAATTGTAGATGTCTGGATACTGCGGGTCTCCAACGTTGTCCGTTCCGGCTGTTTCAGTACTCGTGAAAAGCACCCGGGGGCATTATAAGGGTCATTAATGTTTAATCTATGACGTTTTGCAGTATAGCGTTCAAGGTCCTTGGAATTAAAGTGCGCAGTGAACTCTGACGGCTTGAAATCGATGCTGGCGCCGTTCATTTTTGCTCAAGCTTTTCCTGCCAACATGGCGACGTAAACAAAACAAGTCACGTGACGCCCGGAGCTCTATACCAATAGCATTTCCGTCTTATACCTAACATACAGTGGAGAGCAAGTCTTCTTTGTTTTGTCTTCATAGAGCAGCTTTGATCACAGTTAAATCTTATCATTTTAAAAATGTTAAAAAAAAAAAGGAAAAAAGGAGATTACATTTCTATACAAGCCAGCCGGCTGCGTTTCGGCAAGTTCAGTGTGGAAATACTTCACAAGTAGAGACTAAACTAGCATGGTTGGCACCGCAGGCGTCAAGGTAGAGTTCCCGGAGACAGATGGTGGGGCAGCGGGTTTGAGTGTGTTGTGTATAAAGAGGGGGATGATTCCAGGACGCTGGAACCCACGGTCGAGCCCTCTTGAGATGTTGTGGGTCTAATTCAACAAAACATCTTGTTGCTGCCTGTCCTATGGTCCCGGTTGATGACGGCGTAGCCTGTTTTTTTTTTTGCCGTGTATCTTATCATTCTAATTTCTGAATTAGATTCTGGCCTCAATACGAATGCTCACCTCGGAGCGGTGAGCGTTACGGACACGGTTCGTGTGCCAGGGTGTCGGTGGGGAGGAGACCCTGTCTAGGTGAGAGGGCATCAGTCACCCTAATGGGTCCACTGGGGCATAGTGTTGGTGACAGATGGGCTCTCACTGGAGGCAGGCTGTGGGCAAGTGGCAGCCTACTAGAAAACACAGTTGTGTCTGGAGACACACACACACACACACACGCACGCACGCACACACACACAGGCGTGTTCTGGCTGGGAGTATGGAGAGCCCAGATGATGTTGTTCAGGTTGACTGACTGTGTGATGACCACACAGGGCCCGGAAGTCTGCCTCACTGTCAGTCCCTCAGTTTGTCCCCAAGACGCACTCGCCATAATTAGGCCAAGTCCCAGGGGTTGATGTAGTCCCAAATCCAAGCGGAGAACAAGAGTGGATCCGCCTTTTGCTGTTCTTGGAAATAGAATTCATGCTCTGATTGGATTGTTTGTCAATCTTGTGTTGGACCAGCAATTTTAATCATTTTAAATTTTAAATAAATCAAAAAGTTCCATTGTTGTTGTTTTCTTGCACCCTTTTTCTCATTACATTTCACGACTTTAAAAAACAGTTATTTTCCCTCTGTTTGTCAATGCAGGTATTAAATGAAGACTGTGACCAGAACTGGTACAAAGCAGAACAGTGTGGTAAAGAAGGCCTCATCCCCAAGAACTACATCGAAGTTAAACCGCATGGGTAAGTCCTGATGGGTCACGAGAGAGTAACGATGGCAATTCACAGTATCCTTGCTATCATAAAGATCTAGATTTTGTCATGAGATGTTAAATATTGCCAAACAACATTGGAAAAAAAATGACAGCGAAAGCAAAGATATCTCTGCAGATATCACATTTTCTTTTAAACAAAATGAGTGTTCTTTGGCTGGGTCATGCTACAGTTGTGATTTTGCCTTCGGTGCAAAGATAAGGGAGGATTTGGTGTTGTAGTGTGGCCTGGGATAGGAAAGAGCTTGTTGGAGCTGATTTGTGGCTTAGCCTGGGCTGGCTGACAGGCCTTTGCGGTCTCACGTCCCTTTGGTTCAGTTTCCCAGAATCCCTCTATCTGTATGAAAGGTCCTCATCATCTGGCGCCTGGGCTGCTTCTGTCGAGTCAGCTCTGTCTCACTTTTCCCCCTAGCCTTGCTGCTTTTGCCCAATATAGCCCCCTCTGTTTATCGTCTAGGAACCTCAGAGAAGTATTGCTTTTATTCACTTGAACTTTGACTTCCGACTATTTTGACTATTTTCACGAACGTCAGAGAAGAGCTCCGTACACGATCTGCATACACGGAGCTGTTTTCTTTTTCGAGAGAGAGGGAGATATGTGTTGCGTATGTAATTCTCCTGACTGCAGGTCCAACGTAGGGTTGATGCGGACATGTGCCAAGCGTTTTGTTAGCTTGGTGGTTGGTTTTCCTCTTTCATGCCGGTTATATTCCCCCTGTTTGTAAGAGTCTGCAATTCAGCCATTTTAGAGGGGTCATTATACCGTCCCACAGCAGGGACTTCAACCTGACCCTGCACTGTAAGGGTTTTTGTACTGAGCTGGTTGTTAGGACTATCTATCACACTGGGACTATCTACCACAACTCATTACAATAAAAGTGAGCTACGGCTCTATTGACTGCGTCCGTCATCTGGAAGACCCTTTCTATTGGTGCGAAGGGAGCAGTGTTCGCTGGCTCAGACCACATCAAAGTACGGCCACCCCCCACCTTTGCTACAGAGCAGGAAGCGTCAGAGATAATGGGAGGATATCCACACTATCTCTCCGGTCTCTGGGGAGCGAGCAGGGCTCAGCCTGAAGAGTGGTGACTAAAGGGAAATTCGCCCCTAAAGCCAAATTGACATTAAAACTCATTATCTCTGGCTGTTCAGTCTAAATGTGGAAACTGTTGTCTCTTCCCGGAGGCAAAACTGAAGGCTAATCTGTAACGATATCAAGGCGCACGCTCTGGAGCTGAAGATAATGGGAGACTTGACTTGTTGGACTCTGTGAGTCAAAAACAACATCCCAACAGGCCTGTCTTCCATTCACTGTAAACAGAGTTGATCTGAATGCTCACGGAGACTGAGAGGTGGTGTAGTTAGACTTCTGAGTGAAGATAGTGTCTGGATGCATCTACCAGCTGAACGCCGGAAGCGTAGATCCGTGAACATGCGCAGTGGCGTGTAAACACAGTCGAAACTTGTGGATTTGTTCGTTTGTGGGACTATTGGAGAAAACTAGCTAGCCAGGGCAGCTCGTATGTGCTTACTTGTGTTGGACAAAACAAAGATACATCTATGGGAGTTTCAGAATGTACGCTGAGAGAGGGGGTGAGTTGAACAATAATCATGGCTGACTTACATCTGGACATAGACGATGTCAACAATTAACCTGGGGGTCTTAGCACACCGGCCAATTCCTTTAACCTATTTACATTATAAACAAACTTCACATGCCAGATGTCCAAGTTGTAAGGCTGCAAAAACAGAGCCCACCGCATGAGCCTCTGACCGCATGAGCCTCTGACCACATGAGCCTCTGATTTGTGTTCAGAAAGGTGAGCGGGTTACGGTCAGTAAATACTACGATTGGCATTCCAGAGTCAAGGTAGACGTGGACGTTTCTTTTTCTACCACTGAGTAATTCAGCTGGTAGGAGTTGAGCTTCTTGGAAAAGAAGCTAACTGGACGTTCAATACCTTGTTTGTGCTCCAATATGGCTTGAAATGTGAAGCTTGAAAGGCTGATCCAATCGGGGAGCTAACAGAACTGGAGCAGAACACAATGAAGCTTTAATGTTACCAAAAGCTCGCTGACATGAGGCAGACCGCATACATTTTGATTTTGCCTTCAGCAAGTCAGTCAGAGGAGCCACCACGGTTGAGAAATTCCGGCAAAAACGCCGGTAATAACCGACCAAACCCAAAAACCTCATTAGTTCCTTTTTAGTGGTGGGAACAGGAAATAATCTGACGCAGCAGATGGTTTGTTACCCAGAACCTTCTGAGAAGCCATCCTTGGAAACTGTTTGGAAAAGGGCAGGCGCTTTCAAAAAATACTTGGCAGGTGATTGGATGAACCATCTGTCTATCACAGGCTAAACCACGCCCGTAGCTGCCAGTAGTTACTCACAGGACGCCGATTGGTCCGGAAAAAAAAACGGAGGTTCGGCCACAATCGAATTGAAGCCTGACGAGATGGATTCTCACGTGATCTCGTGAATCCAGCTGCCTCGCACGGTAAAACGGGAAACTCAATAGCTGAGACTTTGGCACGTGACTCTGACCCACAATCGTACCAAGATTTGTCACAGTGGCTTTTGCAAACTCACATTTCGCTAAGTTTACAGTCAAATTTCCATCTGCTAGTCATTGCACTGCCCTTAGCTATGTTACTGATCAATAAGCACAAAGACGGTCTCTGGTGCCATGGGTTTGGCAACAATGGTGCCTTTCTTTCAGCTCGAGCTCCAAATGGCGTCAAGTCTCTGTCTCCTAAAAACTTTTATCCGAGTCGACTCTACTCAACACTGTTGATGAATGACCCATATCTGTCATCTGGGTTTCAGTCGAGCAACCTCAGAGCTGTGATGTTGCTTCAGGGATTGTACAGGAGCCAACATTTGTGACATTCACTCAGCTGACTCTCATGAGGTTTTTTGGCCTGAATCGAATGTCTAAAAAAGTACACACACACACATACACACACAGCTCAGAGCGGTTTCCTCTAACCTTTTAATGCCCCGCTCTGAATTGATCAATCAGTTGTTTGGAAAAGTGAAGGGAACGATCACACGACAGAAGAGAGCAACACGTGCGAGCGCTGCTGCTCCGAGAGCAAATTGCATTAACTTTGAATTGGAAACGTATGATCAAAGCCTGATTCCATTAGACTGTAATGACTTCGTTATACCTTTTTATTTCGACACCGATCTTGTTTACATACGAGCGAAATCTGAAGACACGTCCGGGCGTAAACGGTACCGTTCACGTTGTTTGTTTGCGTTGTGACGTCGTCTTGTACCCTGTCTGGGGTCCACATCCCGACCCCCGCCGTCTCCCCCGTAACCCCAACCAGGTTCTGTCCAACCAGGGAGGTGGAAGAGCAGTTGAGATCATTTTCATTTCTGATTTCTGTGCTTTTCGTCAAACCAGGGAATGTAATATCAACCCACTGGCACGAAACACATTCAATTACACGCACTTTATGTCTCCCATGGGGAAGTTGGGTTATTTCAACAGCTAAAAATTGAATACATTGAAGAAAGAATAGTGATGAATGTAACTAAGGTTTTTAAACGTAGCAGGCCAACATATCAGCACTAGAACATATTAATGATTCACTTGAACGCTGTTTTTTTCTACTAGTATTTTGTATGAGGAGATGATGTCATTGGATTCTGGGCAGTTCGTTAGTGCTCTATTTGTGACCCTCGCTAGCCAAAACATTACAGCC
Source organism: Polymixia japonica (assembly GCA_900302305.1). Taxonomy (NCBI): domain Eukaryota; kingdom Metazoa; phylum Chordata; class Actinopteri; order Polymixiiformes; family Polymixiidae; genus Polymixia; species Polymixia japonica. The sequence goes on along the minus strand of OMKK01015186.1, from coordinate 16,057 downwards.
TCCCTATTGCCAGTTGTCACTGATATTAAGCTAACTCTTTAAATACAGCTTTCTGAATCTTATCTTTTCATCTGTCCGGAAGAAGGGTATCATTTTTCTTTTTAGAAATTAAGGAGGTATTATTCTTTTGAGAGATTTTGGCAAAACCAGGGACAAAGACCCGTGTGCTGTCAATGTATCACAGTAATTCTGTTGTTGTAGTTCGGTCTTCAGAGGCAGGCCTCAGGACTTTAAAAAAAAAATCTTTTACATATAGTTAATGTTTTTTTCCCCGTTGCCAACGTTGACAGGTGGTTTCACGGGAAGATCTCCCGAGCCAAGGCTGAAGAGGTGCTGAACAAACAGAGACTGGACGGAGCCTTCCTCATCCGAGAGAGCGAGAGCACGGCGGGGGACTTCTCCCTCTCCGTCAAGTAGGTGTCGTGTCATTTTTGTGACCTCGGTCCGCCCTGAAGTGCAGCGCCGACGGCCCGCTTCCTCTGATGTTGTCTCTTTGTTGTCGGCATGGCGCCGCTGATACTCTCTGCTCTCTCTAAAACTGTCCCCGTCATCCTGCACATAACTTATACCGCTAATATTAATTTTAAACATTCATTCATTTTAGAATGTTTTGTCATGTGATGCACACTGTTCAGTTGGCCTGTTTTCTCACTTCATCATTCACACTCATGTCTATCTCTCTAATACTAATACTAATAAATATAATACTATAACAATTTTATCCTGCACATAACATAAAGCATTAACATTAATTTTAAACGGTAGAGACGAACATTAATTTCACACTTACAGCTTTCTTCCCATTGGAAGCACAATGTTCAGTATTACTACTTCAGTTAAAATTTAAAAAAAAAACACACGGAAGGCAGAAGTCTTGGTCCACTATCATAGAAGCAGTATTGTCCATCACCGGCTCTCAGTTGGTTTCTGCCACCTGGTCTCCTTTCTACTCTTTATGTAAAGCCTGTTATCCCCGGGTTGCCTGCCTGGGTGACTCCAGTGACTTATCTCGGTGAAAGTCAGTCCGAGTCTCAGTCTGAGTCTGATAGCTTGACATGTCATCAAAGTGCGCTCGTCCTTGCGTCAGACCCGGTCTGATGACATTATATGAGAGAGAAGGCGTCTTTGTGGTGATTTACAAGCTCGCTGTGTCTCCCTAATAACGCAACCGGATTAAATGTGCAACTCCCAGAGCGACATTCTCTGCATGGTTATACAATCTTGGCCTCATGTCACATGTGGGGGGGGAAGTGGGGCAGCACAGCCTCAATCTTGCATGGCGACTACACAAAGATGGTTATTAAAACAGAAATTTGAAACAAAAGTACAGAAGGAATAAGACTAAAGTTTGGACATGGATTGATTGATTATTAACACATCAGGAAAAATGTTTGGTTTCGGGATCCGTTTTAATCTCTCTGGAATAATAGCGTTGAGTGGCTGCGTCCGCACTGGCAGGATTTGGGACCGTATTTAATAGTGAATTACCCAGAGCGCATAGCGTGAGTGTGTACAGGCGAAGAGAGAGAGTCACTCCCTTTTTACCGATGTTCTCAACAATGTCGGTAACCATAGAAACACATATCAAATGGAGGCGGGCCCTGACCCAGTTCAGTGTTTTACTATACCCAAGGTGACCAGCCATGGGGTCACGACGAGCTGCCTGGAAAAGCATTTCCTGACAGCTTTTAGGCACTGGCAGCCGGGTGTTCTCTTCCCCTGTTTGAGGGTCACGACTCGGCTCTGCGCAGCCTGTCCCCAATCGCAGCAGAGCATGGCTGCATTCGGATGCGCCTTGCGACCGTCAATCGTCGCCGCGCGCTCAAAAGCCCGGCGAAGGTCGTCGCGAGACTGTTCGAGGGGAAATTCTTCATACGGGGTGGATAACCGGGGTCACAGGAGTCTCCGGTAGAGCCTCCCCTCCCCCACATCCCTGACTGTCACGAGCTCGCCCTCCTTGTCCCCCTTCAATAAACTATGAAAGCCAGGCCAATCCGTACCTAATAACAGGGGGTCTTCACTCTATGCTTTTTGCCTCTACAGAGAATTTCAATTTTCACCACCAGATATCTGTGACTATCCCCACGCTCACACCTTACCTCCACCCTCGATGCCTCCACCAACGCCCCGAGTCGAACAAGACCCAGGTGCCCCCAAATTGTTGGAGCTGCCGTTTGCAAAATCGACATTGACGTGTTTTTGTTAAAAAAATAAAAATAAAAAAAAAAAGGGATGGGGGCGAGCGACGCATCCTTCTGACAGTTTTCATGTTTTATTCTGACAGCAGGAGAGTAGAGAGAGAGAGAGAGAGAGAGAGAGAGAGAGAGACAGACAGGACAGAATGCCCTAGAGGAACCGGATGACTTCCCAGGCCGGCGAGGTGTGCTGTACTTCCACAAGCCCTCGCCTTATCTTTTGGCACAACAGCGATATTTTTAACGAGCATTTTAATGTTTCGCTATTCACAACACCCTCCCTCTTTTGATCATCCTTTCACATCTCAGAAGTTCATATCGAAAGAAAAATCTAGGTTATCCTGCTTGCTGTGGGAAGTTTTTCTTTTTTTTTTTTTCAATCAATCTAGTCCAGACTTAACCGCCTTTTTTTTTTTTCTTTTTTCCCCATGACTTTCTCTAGTCTAGAGTCTCTCTAGTGTCTCTAGTCATTTTCCATCACAAGTCAAACCTCACCGGGGTTTTCAGGTAGTAAAGTCATGCTTTGACCCTCCGCAGGTTTGGCAATGACGTCCAGCACTTCAAGGTGCTGCGTGACGGTTCGGGGAAGTACTTCCTGTGGGTGGTGAAGTTCAACTCCCTGAACGACCTGGTGGAGTACCACCGCACCTCCTCGGTGTCCCGCAGCCAAACCATCCTCCTCCGGGACATGGAGGAGGTGCAGCTGCAGCAGGTAAAGAGACGCACACTGTATACATGCATACATAGAAAAATACATACATATACATATACAGACACCCATGTATAGAAAAGAAAATATACAGACACACACACACACGCAGCCGCTCACACACACACACACACAGATTCTAGAAATAAATGTCTTTTCTCAGAATTTTTTTTTTTTTATATTAAAAGGTAGAATCATAAAAAGAGAAGTGGTTGAGCAGAAAAGATAAATGAAAGAGGAAGAGGTTATTCAATCATTTAGTGACTAAATGTGAAACTGAGTGACTGTGCAAACAGAAGGGAGGAGGTTCCCATAACCTACTAAGAGATAAGCGAGAGCAGGGCGAAAAGTCAAGAAAGGAGTTTAGTTAAGAGCCACCCGTGCGGGCGGTGGCGCCTCACAGCAAGGAAGGTCCTGGGTTCGAACCCCAGGCTGAGTGTGGAGTGTCTCTGCGCGTTCGTCCCACCGCGTTGGGGCGAGTTAACGTCGATGTGTTGGGGTGGATCTTCCTCATCCTCATGAGAGGATACTGCCGTTGCCGCTTCTCAAGTATGACTCGCCTCGCTATGTGAAGCAACCTTGAAAGGCGCTAAATAAATGAAAGCCATTATTATAAATTGGAAAGCAGAGCTGGCCAGGCTTTTGCAGTAAGGGCATTTTAATCGATAAGGCATAAGCATAATTCTACATTGTTTCCACTACTAAGCTGCAGTAGTATTTCAATGTTTTCAGTTGAACAAGTGAACACGAGCACCCTCTAGTGGCTGCATATTTCACCTTTAACTCTTATGTTTGCACCCTAGCATCTGTACGTCCAGGCGCTGTTTGACTTCGAGCCCCAGGAGGAAGGCGAGCTGGGCTTCAGGCGTGGCGAGATCATCCAGGTGCTGGACAACTCCCACGCCAACTGGTGGAAAGGAGTCTGCCAGGGCCAGATGGGCACCTTTCCCCGCAACTACGTCACACCGGTCAATCACATGTAACCACGCCGGCCTCCGCAAAAGACAAAACGGAAGAGGAGAATGACTTGATTGAGGGACACGGAAAGGGGCAGCGCCATCACACCTTACGCTCCGTACCATTGCGCGTAACGACGCCCGCCCCGAGGGGGGAAAAAAAGCGCAGAAGGACTTGATCGATGGGTGAAGAAGCAGAGCACCGTCGCTCGTTCTGGGTTTTCATCAAGAGGAAGAGAGTCTGTGGGGGGGGGGCAAGGGGAGGCTGACAGACGCAGACGCTTATTCCTCAACACTGCAACTTGTGTGAACGGACCACGGCGCTCGGAGGTGAAGAGACTCGGGGCCAGGTCTTTCTTTCTGTGTGGATATATCATACTGTATGTCGAGTTGGTGAAGGTAATCATGTAATCAAACGATGCACTATCCCTGCTTGTCTGTCGCTCTCCCTTAAATTTGATGTATTTTACCGTTATATTGCTACCTGTCGCTGAAAACGTCGCGTTGAGACACAGAACAAAAAGATGTCAATTGGTTGCAGAAGCCAAAGACTAGTGTGTTAATGTCAACCCTCTTATGGGATGCTGGAAAAGTATGTTGTTGTTGTTTTTTTTTAATGATTTATAATGTAATGTATATTATGCTGTATCAACTTAGATGACGGACTAATTTTTCTGTTCTGATTGTTACTGTTATTTTTCTGAATGTTGATGTTACTCTCTCTTTAATAAGTTGATTGGTGTCTTGAGATGCAAAACAAACATTGTTTCTGGAAGAAAACAAATCAGGCCACGGTTGAGCATGTTGTGTAAACAAGCGTTAGCACTATAATTTTCATTCATATTTTCAAACAACTTGCCGCATGCAATTTCATTTGCTGAACACAATCCATGTATAATCAGAACCGATAGAAATGTGCATGTGAAGCTCTCATGGCGTTTGCTCATCATTGTTTACATTTCTTTATCCCGCTCCCATTTCCTGACAAAATAGACGAGAAGAAAGGTGGTAAAGACATGACATGACAAAGTCACATTTATTTTTAAAGCGTATTGAAATCACAAATGTAGCTATTATACTCCAGAAATTGCCAGTAAATTTAAAACCAACAAGCAGGAGAAACTGTCCTTAGAAAAAACATAGGTGATATTTTCTAAAGTTTGATAATCTCGTCTATCATAGTTTACCTTGCAAGGCTGCTGGCGAGAATCGCGATTGCAGGAATCCATCTTGTCGGGCTTCAAGTTAATTCAATTGTGGCCGAACCACAGCTGGTTCTGACCAATAGGCGTCCTATGAGGAGCTACTGTCAGCTACGGGCGTGGTTTAGCCTGTGGTTTAGCCCATGATAGACGTGATAGACAGGTGGTTCATCCAATCACCCGCCAAGTTTTTTTTTTTTTTTAAAGTGCCTGCCCTTTTCCAAATAGTTTCCAAGGATGACTTCTCAGATGGTTCTGTGTAACAAGCCGTCTGGTGTGTCAGGTTATATCATAGTACCTTCACTATGGTAAGTACTTTCTGCCTATGCAGGTAAACCTATGAGCATGCAGGTCAGAGGTCATGGACAATACTTACCAATAAAATAACAGTTCATAGGAAATACTGACCACTGAAACATCACAAGAATTAATGACTTGCCGTTCAACTAATTACATTTAAATCTATTTTGCAGTTTGAATTCCATCTCATTGTTATTGTCTATTTGCTGATGTTTTCAAATAATCAAGGTATGGGGGAAGTAGAAATGTCGTGTTTTGTGCCATTGTGTAATTAATAACTCGACTTATTTGATAATGTTCAGTAGAGTTTGTTGTAGAGCAATCAGAAGGGCTTCTGTAGTTTTACTGAAATTAAATAAAATAAGTTGCTGTTTTTCCAACAAATGTGCATATTGTTCAACGAGTCTGCTGTAAAGCGAGTGATTGGTCTCGATTGTACTAGTTTAACAACTAGTTTCATTATCACCAGGTTGACGTGTTCCACAGTTTGTGCCAACAAAGTCCTCTTCTCAATCTTAACATTATTATTCAGAGGCATCAATAGTTTCTTTTTATCTTCTGTGATGTGGTGTGGAAAACAGTGGTCCATTTCTGATGGACAGATGGGAAAGGTTCTGAAGATGTCCACAATAGCCACTGCTTTTATGTGTTCACAGTCATAACATGACATAACATGACCCCGCCAGAGTTTTCAAACAACTTCAGAAGCAGCAGGGAAACATCAAGCCTGACCTTTCTCTCCAATCCAGAGAGATCCAAGACCCGCTTCAAAGCCGGTCGTGATAACAGGGGACGTGTTTTTCCACATTTTCTGGTGGCGTTTATCCGGATAAAGTAATCAGTCCACACGGTCTCTTCCTCCACATGCGACCCAAGCGTCTTCACTTGCAATGCGGTTTCAATCTCCCAGCGCTGTCAGTAGAGATTTGCAGAGTTGATGTGTGTGTGTGTGTGTGTGTGTGTGTGTGTGTGTGGGGATGCCA
>OMKK01015143.1:2032-13847 GCA_900302305.1 Polymixia japonica | reverse complement strand
ACAGGCTCTTTGGGGCGATGTAAGCAGTGGTCTTGGCAGAAGCCCTCTGTATTCTTATCCTGGTGGGGAGCCCTCTGCAGCCAAAACCAACCTGGGCTTCATAGCCTTCGATAAGCCCCCAAATGGCACAGGCCAAAGGAGCAGAGAGAGAGAGAGAGAGGGAGAGAGAGAGAGAGCGAGAGAGAGAGAGAGAGCGAGAGAGAGAGAGAGAGAGAGAGAGAGACAGACAGAGGGAGAGAGAGAGAGAAAAAATCACCTTGGTGTAGGGTGGTCTGCCTGTGTGTCTTGTAGTGTTTGTTGCCTCACCGTTCAAAAACAGGATTAGCCAATTCAGGGCATCCTTTGTGCTAATGTGTAAACACTAAACAGCTCCTCTTATTCGTGTCAATACTTCCCTTTCTTCCATCATATATCACAAACTAGGCCTAGCATACCCATGTTGATTTTTCATTTTTTTGTTGCGTGTCTCCCATCATCAATCTTGTACAACGTAATGCTATCCAAGCAGCGAAATAAGTCGACATAAATACTTGGTATGTCACAGCAGGCTGTGCTCCGAACGCCCCCTCAGTGCTTATCTCTACAAAATGTGAATCTGTTATTCTACTGTAATGAAAACCATGTTGGTAACATCTTAACATATTACATTCACTCAAACACACTGTGAAACTCTATCGTACCGCTGTGTCAAAGCTCTTTTTATACTACGGGAATGCGTGTGTGTGTGTGTGTGTGTGTGTGTGTGTGTTGGGAGGGGGGGTGGATGGTGGATGTGGTAAAAAACACAACGTTTTGCCCAAAGCGCAAACTCCGCGCGAATCCACACACAGACTACAAGGTTCCTTTTTTTTTTCTTTTTTTTTTAATTCTTTATTTCTTTCTTTTTTTTTTTAAGCGGACAATTCAAAAACAAAAAAAAAACAAAAAAATCGAAAACACAGGGGTATTGTGTGCTTTAATGTTTTGAAGCTCTTGTATGTCTCTCTCTCCACGTTTGCAGACTAGCAGCGGTTCAGATTTCTTGAGGCAATTTGTTTCAGGTAACTGGAGCTTTCAACTGCAGTTGAGTGTATCCTGGGAACTATTAGGAAAAAAAAGAGAGCGTTCAAGCTTTTCAAAATGTTGATGGATCCAACATAATGAGCATGTAACTGATCACAAAGATAGACAGATAAGGTTTTTCTCTCTTTTTTTTTCTCCCTTCTTCTTTTGGAAACACACACTGCGACGCAGGAGAGCAAGGAGACGAACACAATGCTAGCCAGCAGTGTAGTAATGATGCTAAAGGAGCTCTCAGTAGCACATTGTTATTCACTTATTGCTCCTGTTGGGATAGCTAGAGGCTGAATAAGTCTTTCTTTTTCTGCCAGAAGTCTTTGACTTGAATCGCTGCACAGTCAGCATACTGTAAGCTCCGAGCAAAGCTAAACATTCTGTTTTGTAAGGATCCTTCCCTCGCCGTCTCCTGTAGGTTCTGTCTACGCGTCCCTGCAAATTCGTTTTTCGCTGCATTTTAAATCTTTTTTCGCTTTTGTCTACTATGAATTTGACTTATTTTCCTTATTAGCAAAATCTACATAATAACCCCCTTTCACCTAGGTAATTTTAAACACTTTCCATTTCCTACTGGGATGCCAGTAGAAAGGGATGGTAGAGGAGGATGAGGCCCCGGGTAAAACATCACTATTTAGGGCATGGATTCCACGGAGGGCATCAGAGAGACAAGAGGTTGGAACAGGTTTTTCTAATGCAGACAGCTCTCATTTAGCCTCCAGCCCTCAGGTCGACTGAGACAGTCATCACACATGGATGTCTCTGGTTTAGAGGACATATGATAATGACTTTAGACTGACTGACATGTGACTAAACCGTTGGGAGGCCAACTACTCGGACAGGAGGGCATGTTTAAAACAGACTTTGCCAGCAGTCATGGTAGGAATAGATCGGGATGTAGGTCCCAGGAGCTGATCTGAGGCTAGGTCTGTCATTGAGGTAATTATAGCCATGGTTATGATATCTGTAGGAAACGCTGATCTCAGACCTGTGGCTCTGCCAGTAGCCTCTTGTCACCAGGATGTCCTTGAAGTTCCTTAACATTGAGAGGCAGCGGGTAAGTTAAGAGAACGTAAACAATCCGAGAGATACTTCAGAATCGTAGAACGTCTAGATATTCGTACGAATCACAATGCGACGGAAAATGACGACTGACCCATCTTTGACGTCCCGAACCCCAAAATCCTTTATAATTTCACACAACTACTTTTCTGTCAGGTTTACAGCGTTTGACAAGTACTAAACGTAAGTTATTCAGTGTGACATAACGTGTTGTATACAATAATTTTGTCAGCAGTGTACTAAAGAAGCAAGATAGTGTGTTATTCAAGCAGTTACTCATACTGTAGGTGTAGATGTTCTTTCTGAAGCAGTAGCATTGCAAGCAACAGCCTACCTCACAAATCCTTCCATTAAATCTGACTTGTACTGGAGGAACATATTTACCGTGTTTTCACCTCCGGTCAGCATGGCTGTCTTGACACCGTTGTAGCTAAATAGAACCTCTGTCTCAGAGAGGCTGATACTCTGCCATACTCAACCTCAATCATCTTCGAAGTGTCAATTAGCTTTCTGTAATTCCTCAGAGACCAAGCAGAACTCTGTCTGACCCCTCAGTTTTACATATCTGTCATTTACAATTTTCTGCTCGTGGATTGCCCTGAAGTGCATTGCCAAAACAGACTCTCTCTCTCTCTCTCTCTCTCTCTCTCTCTCTCTCTCTCTCTCTCTCTTTGTCTCCCTTTATCTCTCTCTGAAGTCAAGGGCACGCTTTGAACTCAGACAGATACACTTTTTTCTGGCCCTCACTTTTTTCTCATCCCTCTCTTTCGCTGCCCTCTCTCCAGCATTTGATAGCTCATCCCTCTATCCTACTAATGATACTATTTCACACAGTGTCAAAGGCATGTCAGAATTAGGCCTCAGAAGTCATCCTAGGGCCGATGGCATGGTCACGTTGATATCCACCCGCGAAGGGATACTAGAGCACCCAGGTAGATACACCGACAGACAGAAACACACACAGAGAGAAAGAGAGAGAGAGAGAGCGAGATAGAGATGTCCAGACATGCAGGAGACGGGGATGAAACGGATGACATGGATGACACGCCACGTCTCTCAACGAGGGCCAAAATTGAAATAGTGCGACTGAGTGGCGCTCGTTGAAGACGGCGATGCTCTCCGTGACCCCCCCCCCACGCACACACACCCCACTCCTTTCCCGTCATCCCACTCCACTGTGATTGATTCTGTGCCTGGGGGGGCAGTAATCCCTGAACCTTACCCCTTCTTTGGACTCCTCTCCTCTCCTCTCCTCTCCTCTCCTCTCCTCTCCCATCGTCTCCCCTCCTCGCTCATCCTCTCCTCTCCTATCTCCTCAGTACCTTGGTCCAGCGTCTGCCGGCTTCCTCTCTCTGGATGACATCATCAGCTGTGACAGGAGAATAACTCTGCGAGAGGCAGCCGTCGCCTACTGTCTGAGGGACGCCCCTTACACTTCTCAATAAACTCACCAAGATTGTTTTTTTTTTTTTTCCCCGTACCTTCCTTTTTTTTTTTTTTTTTAATCTCAGACAGCAGACGTTGGATTCCTGCTGTCAGCAGAATGGGAACATATTAGCAGGGCCGGCCCCGCCTCGACCCAGCGTTCCCCGACCTGTCCCCTCCCTGTAATTATCCCCTAGCCCCCATCCCATTAACCTGCTCTCTTTGATCCCCCCACATGCTGATATTATGCAAAACTGCTGAATAGAGGACTAGCATAGCGCAAAACAGCTCACAGTTATCCATGATTCTGATTCCCTCATTTATTCCCTGCTTCTCTTGCTCTCTGTCCTCTCTCTATTTAACTGCCTCTTTGTCATGGATTAAATTAATTTAAAAGCATTCTCTGAAGGATAGGGAGGGGAGAAGAAGAAGAAGAAGAGGAAGTAGAAGAAGAAGGAGTGAGAGTTTTGGGGCAATATTGGACATTTTTACAAGCCTTCCAGGATGAATAAGGCCACTTGGAAAAAAAAAAAAGTCCTGCAAAAGACCTATTTCTTTCAATGCCTCCTGAATGTATCAAGTAAAACGTCTTCATTAGGTCTGGAGCCTAAAAGCAAATAGCAGGGTCTGCACAATGCTGAAGGTCTGCGACTGACCTTTCTTTGGTTTTAATCATTGCAACTCTTGACAGCTTAATAAGTTGAAGGTGCTGGATTGCAGCCTAACTTAATAAGGCCCACACCAGAGCCTTGGCCACCTATGATTGCTCCCATAAGTCTTAGCACATCTGGTGCTGTGTCCTTGGGTGAGAGATATTTTCCATAACTTTCCTTAAGCTCAGAAGGCGCGTTCCCCCTTTATTAAGAATGGGGATGATACAGTGCACAGTGTCTCTTCGTGGCAGAACATGTCCACGAGGCGTCACACATTCATTATTGCCACAACCGTTGCACAACCTCTCCAACTGCGAGCGCAACGTGCGACAACTCCAGCGCATCACTCCGTGCAATGTTTTACTCATTAAATATTCCAATAATTTATAGGTGTACTTTGTAAATCACAGTACTGCATTTACTTCCTTCCTGCTGAAGTATATTGTTAGGTAGAATATATGCCATCTATATTCCATGGTTTATTACTTCTATGGATGAATTACCCACCATTTATGATGCACATAAGGTGTATAATTCTATATGCAGTAAAGTTAGGTTTTTATGGAACTGTGGCTTGTCACCCTCCATTCTCCCTTGCAGGTCCACAGAGGAGGAGATTAATCCGGGACTATACCAGTGCTATTGGTGATGCATTAAGTTAAGTTGCTCATCCTTGGTAATCTGTGTGATTTTAGAAAACGCTCTGCCATTTACCTTGGCATTAAAGGTTTTTATTTTATTTAAAAAAAATAAAATCATTTTATGACAAGGACTCTGGCTGTACACATAAAGCTAGAAATGATATACAATAATAACAGATTCAATTATTTGCTGAAAAGTTAAACTGTGGGAAAAAAGAAAATATATATATACACACACACACACACACACTATTATTTGCAAAATTATATATACCATATACCACTTCACTTTAACCGTTAACCCTCCACTATTTGAGGAAGCTAGTTAGCCATACACTGTCATGTCACCAACTGCAGTATTACCACAACTGTTTCTGACATCTCATCTCATATCCCTATGATGACAAGCCTTTTCATACAGTCGACAGCCATACCCTTATGCTGCACTCTGTTTCAACACGCTGGTACTGAGTGACACCCTAGTGTTCCATTGAAGGGCTCTAGACTGAGGTGAGCCGCTATCATTGGCAGACATATTAAAATGAGTGGCGCATAAAAGGGGACGGGGGACCGTTTGATTGGCCTGTGACACAGGAAACCATCAAAGGCCACATCTGGCCACCTTTTTCCTTGGGAAGCTGCACCCACTCAGTGTTCAGAGCAGATGTTCATCCGCCCACTCCACCTAACATCTTCATTAGTGGCCTGAGCCAAAATACCTGCCTGTCTGGATGCTGAATGTCGAGGCGCCGTGTGTCTTCAAAGTGTCCCCGCTGGAGTCCTCAGGTTTTTAGATTAGGGCACCTACCTCTCTCTCTGTTCTGTACCTGTGGTTTGATCTCTGCCGCATGTTAGCAGAGAGGCTAATGTAGCAGTTTGGTTCCCTCAGCTTTCTGCAGGAGATATTTTAATGAGAGCCTTTGTTTGGGGTTCAGGTTGCCTGTGTGACAACGCCCTAGTGCCCATGCCAAGCCCATGGCTGATTGGCTACTCTTAAAGGTGAGGATGAAAGCTCATGTGGGAAATGCAGGGGGTTTAAAAAAAAGAAAAAAGGATGATGTACAGTGGAAGGAGGTGGTGTGGTAGCATGGAGGTGGCATGCAGCACTTTCAAAGCAAGCCCTTGCTCTTTTGAATCCACCCGTTACAGAGACAGGGGAAATTTAAATGTAAATTGCCTATTAGATTTTCATGTAAAGCAACCCTATCCTCCTTTTTGGCTGCAAGTGGACAAAGTCTGCCCACCTCTCTAACAGTAACAATGAGGAGAGTCGGTTTGCAATTGAGCAATTGTACTAATTTCCCCCCCAAAAAAAGTTTATTCATTCAAGACATACGAAATAGGTAGAGGAGGAAGTGCAACAAAAATGATTTTAAATGGATTAAAACGTGGAGTCTGGAACACATATCTGTAGCAGAAGAAATCACTGGGCTACTCTACAGTATATTTACATTATAAAACATCTATTTCAAGAGACTTGAAACGAATCCATCATTATCATAAGCCTCTCTCTTCTCATGCTGCAGTTAAATAAGCAGAGGCTATAATAGCCGCTCTCATTTTCTATGCTATTACGCACAGTATCTAATATCGTTTGTTTTGTTTTTTTAAGAAAATGTGTCTTTCATAGACTCTCTCATAGACAATTTTGGTATAATTGTATATCAAATATGGTATTTAGGCAATACATATAAATATAGTGCCATCCATGTTGCTTTTCATTAATCTTAAACGAAGTGTCCTCACGTGTACAAAAAATAGTAAAAGTCTATACGTACCGTGATATGTAATGATGAATATGTTTTTAATATACGTGTTGCACATCTCACCCTTTGATCCCTTATTTGCTATGACAATTTAACTCAAGGATATATTCTTATATTTTCTTCTACGCTCCCCTTGTTCTTTTTCATCCGACTTTCTTTTTATGGTTGAGGACCAAATTAAAAGAGCGAGGCGCCAGTTTAAAGGGCAGGCCCAGGTCTCTGCCTCCAGGGCTCTTACATCAGCGCTGACAGAAAGCCGTGTGAACCATGGGGGAAATGTTTCATCGGTCACGACACATTATGCAGCCGAGTGAGAGCCACATTAAACTTTTCACTTACTCCGTCAATGCCTCACTTTTATTGTCCAGCACGCCTGCTGACAAATCTGCAGCCCTGGGTACACTGGAGAATTTAACAACTCCAAATGTTTCCTTCAATTTGTGTAATTCCTTGGGTTTTTGAAATATGAAAATAAATATTGCTGTGTACTTGTGGTTCAGACACGTACGTGTAGTTTATCCACCCTCCGGGACTGTCAGCCCTCAAGCCCTCGTTGCATTTGATAAAAAAAAATAAAATAAAAACAAATACCTGATTGATTTATTTGCCTTTTATTGAGCCGAACAAGGTGTCAACACTTCATACACTATGCACATTCTTCAAACCCTTGCTGTGCTGTTTTAGTAATTGATGTTTTTATAATGCGTGTCATAGTTCCCATTGTGATCCACAGAAATGCAGTTAGGAAAGTATTTGTAAAAATACACTCTTTACCATCATGTAATGTGAATACATTTAATAAGTTTGTACCTTATACCATATAAAGACCTGATCTTTACTGCACACTGTTCTTTATCTTTACCCTGACATCCCTTCTCCCCTTATTCCATGGAATTTCCATTCCATCCTTTAGAGGGTTTAGCCAAACCGACCATCATATATTTTTTTCAGTCCTATAGCCCCTAAAGCTGAATGGTGCTCTCACACACAGACTACTTTCTCCATGCACCTCTAATCAGTCTATTAGCTGTAGAGCGATGTTGTATCTAAAGCTTGTAGATGATGTATCCAAGGCTTGGTGGGATCCCCATTGTGCCACAGTCTGTTTGCTGGTAGGAATGGCAAGGATGGCGAGGACGGGTGGCAAGGCTTTGGAAGACGCCTAGTTTGGAATCGATTCATTTGGATTTGGCCGTGGAACTGACGGGTTTAGACTGACTATGGGGTACGGGGGGGGATGCGGGGATGGGTACAGAGTACGGGATTCTTCTGTAGCCCGTTGGATTGGTCGCTCCTTAAGGATGACAGTGCCATGCAGCTAATGGTCAGCACCATAAACCATTACTGAGACATGTAGGACAAGGATTTCCATCAGGATTATGCATGTGTGGAGCCATCACACTCCATCTCCTGAGAAAGATCCAGACATGCAGGCAGACAGTAGGACAGGCACTGCCCTCCCATGGCTGCTCCAATTGCTGGTAGCAATTTTGTATTAAGATTTTGAAAGCTATTGGAGATTTTACAGGGTATTTTCGCAACAACAGGATTACAAAATTGGGGAAATGATGTATGGGTTCATGGGTCTTTTTGTCTGGTCTATGTGTGTGTGTGTGTGTCTGTCCGACTGTCTGTCTGTCTGTCTGTCTTGTGTGCGCGCGCGCTGTGCATCCGGAAGCCCTTTATACACGTTCTCTACCCTTACTTTTTTTTTTTTTTTTTTTAAAGTCTTTTAAGAGATTAATGTTTGAGAAGCAGTTGCAATTAAACATGGAGGCTGTGCAATAATGGAGAGGTCAAGTACGGTGGGTTGTCAGCGCACAGCACAGTTGAGGACCCCCCACCGCAGCTCGCTGTATGGGGGCCCTGCCTGCGCTAGTGAAGATGGCTCGCATGGTCAGTCAGGCTCAACCGCCCTTGATCACGCCATCAAGCCACTTGTTATGAAACCCACAATGGCCATTATATTTGGTATCAATCTGAATTTCTCTCAGCCTCGCAAGGGGAAAATGTTCACAGGGGTCAGCCAAGGGACAGAGAGAGAGAGAGAGACAGAGAGAGAGAGCAGAGGAAAGTGGGAGAGAAGGAGATTAGGAGGAAAATAAATGTAACACGGACAAGAGAGCTTTATTAATAGGATTACGGGCTCATAGATTTCGATATATCATTGGTCCGAAAAAGGGAGGGAAAATGTCAGCGAATACAGAAAGAATGGGTTAGGAGAAGAAGAATTTTGTTGAAAGTAATTTATTGAATTTGTATCACTAGGAAGTGGGGATTTCTCTCTAAGGCCAGCGTTGGTTTATCCAGGTGCTGGTAACTTTAGGGAAAGTCATTAGAAGGAGAAGATGATAACCGCATCATGTCGTTACACAATGACATTATCTGCCTCATGGATACATACCAAACTGAAAACTGAATGAGTCTTTATTTTATATTGTAGGGCTGTAGCTAAAATAACTCTAATCATTAAAACTGCAATTGCATAGATGCTACTTCATAAAATTATGTTAATTGATGCTATATAGCTAATGCCAAGCTGTGACTATTCACTGAAGCAGGTCAATAAAAAAGACTGCCACCTTTAATGGGTGGAGCAGTATTTGGTTGTTACTAAACACAGCAGTTAACCTCCTTTGCACACATTAGTAGGACCCAGTGTTAAATCTTATTTCTATTACTTTCCCACCCGCTTTATGATCACTATAGCGCTTTCAAAAAATTGATATTGCTGTTTTGTAACGACCTTTTTCTTGGTTCATTAAGCATAAGCAGGGCCTCACCGTTGAGAAGCTCTAACCCATTACCAAATGACAGACTACTATCCACAAAATAATCAAAAAACTAACTATTTCCTCCTTTTCAATTATTTTTAGCTTTATTTTTACACTATTTCAGGGCCAGTATCGGCACATTTACCTTAATTTTCTGGTTAAGAAACAGACAAAGAAACCAAATACGAGAGAAAATAAATAGAGCGTCAGTGTGTCAACACAGCCTGTGCAACGGTCACTGAATAGCATGCATTAAAACATGCAACGTGAGAGTGTGGGAAAAAGCAGTCAGGAAAGAATTAGTTAAAACAGGTTATAAAACAGATCTTGTACCTTGGATTCTCAGCAAGAAGGAAAAACACACATTCGCAAAACAATCTGGCCCTTGTGTGCGTTACGTAGGTTTTCATCTTAGGAGAATGCATCCTAAAACCCAGGAGGTGTGGCACAAGCTGTTGGTGTCAGAGAGCGTGATTGTCTCTTTTTTGTTTTCCAAACCGGTGCTATTGAATGCAATTAAACTGGCAATCCATCTTAAAGGAGTCCATAGTCGGGTTAGGGTTCATTTTTTTTTACTTCCTGAATTGTGTAAGGCCAACAAGCCCATCAATACCACAGCAATGGCTGCCACCACTGTGCATTGTCATGTGGTTTTTCTTTAGCTGCTGACCTGGTGCGGCCTTTCTGTTCCCCATCATACAGGAATTTAGTTCCATTTGCCTGCTCTCACTTATTGTCTCAGTGTTCCATTCTTTTTTTTCTCACAGTGGAGGCGAGTGGAGATGTGTTCAACAGCTTCCTCGCCCTCTCTTGTGTGATTTGGAATAGTTCCAAAGACTCTGTACACTGTGAAGTATAAGTTTCAGTGACAGCTGTTAAGACGGATTGCTTTCTAAATCGTTTCAAACGCGACGACTCACCTTGAAATATTTCGCGTTATTCGGCGGGAGTTCTAACATTGGGGCGACATCTATTTTTAAGCACAAAGAGTGAAAAACAGCTATCGTTTAGTGCACATCTTTTTTTTTTTTTAAGTGGGTGAGGGGGTGGAGAAGGGTTCAGATTCAAGTGCCTCATTTTGACGAGCTTTGACAGTAATGCAGCCACATTGGCAAATGTAGCAGATTTCTATGACACCCATGTCATAGGGCTGTGGTTATGCTTCTGCTCGATCATTAGAAGAGACTTCTGAGGAAGACAAGTGAGAGTGAGTAATGGTGCTGAAGCTAGCTTGTATAAACATGTCAGGGAGCAGAAAAGTTCTCATGTCATCTAGGTATTTTACTCTCAAAGAGTGACAAACTAAATAGCTGAAATCCCCCCGGCTAAAAAGTCCACGCTCCACCACATTACAGTATCGGCTTCTAATGCTTTAAGAATGTGACAATCGCATTCTAAAGCGTTTTACATATCCTTTTTCTCAAGGAGCCACCTTGTTAGCCAGCCATGTTTGTTTTTCCGTCGTCTTCCTCAGTATCCCCCTCTGTATTTCTCTGCAGGCATGGCTTTGGAAGAGGTGATGAATGAGTGGAAGTTGACTCATTATTAAAGGTGGGAGATGATTAATAAGGACCATGTGTGTTTTCCTCTATAGTGTAAATAAAATATATCATTCACGTAATGCAGGGCTGGGCCGGGAGAGTGATTTATGGTGTGTTAAAATGCACAGGGAGCCAAAGGCTGAAGCCCCTCTCAGACAAACAGCCATGACAGTGCCCTACCCCACCGCCTTAACATGGCTTAGAGATCTCACACTCCTGCTCTCACTATCGCTCTCTGTTCCCTTATCTCGATTTCCGCCATGCTGGATTTATTTGTCTCAGACTTTCCGAAGAGTTCCCAAGATTGTTCTGAGGTCACTCAGAACTCATATTAATGAGATTTCTAAAGCCATACGTTTCGGAATCGCACGTTTTTTGTTTTTTTTCCCCCCCCCCCGTCACGCCGGGGAGACGGTGAAATTGGGAGCGGGCATCTCGCGGTGTCGTTTTCTTCATTGATTGGTAGACGGGTACGTTCGCGTGTTGTTTTAATGTTTTTTTGTTTTTTTTTCATTTCCAAAAATAAAAGCAAAAGAACAAAGAAACACGGCCTGAATTTAGAGGGCATGTGCTGTGAGGTTTTAAAGGGTCTCACTACTCATCCTCGATGTCCAGAAGAAGACACATTGGATGTGCCAGTCTCTTTGGCAGCCGGCCACCGCTCCACAGCTGAGGTATTGATTCACTTCAGACCTCACCGTATTTCTCAACTTCAAATCCTGACGGAGTGTCTCTGTTTAAGGGATGGAGGGTGGACTTCCAACAAGACACATACTACATGGATTATCTCCTCATCAATCTTGGTGTCTGTTTGCGGAGCGCGCAATTAGGAGGAATAGTTTCGCGTTCTTCGTTGTCTTTTTAAAAGAGATTTTTTTTTTTTTTTCGCTGCGACGGCAC